>JAYGXS010000227.1:0-39028 GCA_036362985.1 Ligula intestinalis
AGTTAATGTTTTTTGTTCAGGCGTAAAATGGCATGCTGAAAAAAATCGCTTACATTATACGAGTACATCGTCGAATTATTTTCCATTTTACTTGAAATGTTGACCTTGTAATTGCAAAGAGTTGAGACTGACCAAACACTAGCAACATTATAGGTTCTCATGAGGCGTCGTGCCTGTCACGATATCGTTGTGTCTTCGTTCTAACCACCTTCACGCGATGACCTTCAAGAGTAGATCGGAGCCACACCCGCGTGTCACTGCGCGTGCCCCAACTGGTCGCAGTCTCTCAACCCCCCATTTAGGCGTGTCACGGCAAGTGATCTGAATCCGACGCGCCCAGTGAAGCCACAAGCGACCGTATTTGACAATCAGTTATAAGCCACTGTCACCTCTCAGACAGTGAGTTGCAACACGGACTGTAAGAACACTGCTTATCCACTCCCTATTGCTGGGACTTGCCCGAAGTGGGGGCAGTCAGCGCGCTGGAGATAAAACAGCGGCAACCGCCACCCGGAAAGCAACTCCGGGTTTCGCACTCAATAACCCCTCGTACGGTTGGATTCCAAAGATACTCCCTTCTAAATTTGTTCTGCTTTGGGGGTTCAAACGGGCGTACTTAAACGGTGACACCACAAAGTCCCACCGTTGTAACAACAATTACTTTTTATCGAGCCTGAGAGACATTCGTTGACATCTTGACGTGGATAAGCCTGCATCAACGGGGCTCTGAAATTACGTGCAGTACAATCTACACTGAAATGCATCGCCGTCGAGTTTTAATGAAATGTGACCTTCTCGCAAGCCTTCCTGTAGGTCACTTTTTAGCTCTAAAACATTCTTTTTATCGCGAATACATGCCCGCTTGTTAAGTGCTCAACCATTCCAATTATTTCTGCTATTTGTCGGGTTCACATTATTGTTTTAGGCCTCACACCAAAAATCGGTTTCAAAAAAGCAAATAGCTGGCTATTCAAATGTATATATTAAGCGCATTTGGATTCTCTTGAACTTGAATACTTAAAAAAGGTAAATAATTCATACATACAAGATAAAGGGTGCAGAAGAAGTGCGATAAGAAGGCTTTAACTCTTATATGCAAGTGATTTTGTGAAGACTTCGTTGATTAAGTGTTCCTCT
Organism: Ligula intestinalis; assembly: GCA_036362985.1. NCBI lineage: Eukaryota > Metazoa > Platyhelminthes > Cestoda > Diphyllobothriidea > Diphyllobothriidae > Ligula > Ligula intestinalis. The sequence goes on from JAYGXS010000227.1 coordinate 1,138, forward strand.
ACTACAACTTCGCTTTATAACGAAAAGCATTGCCAAATGACAGAACTTCCTGCATTCTGCGTAATTTGGTTATTTGCCAGGTTGACGTAAGTTCTTGTTGCTAGGAGACAAACACAGACAGGGTCCCACAAGTTATCATTATTTGCCTGCGGAATTCGATACAATGAATGCATCATTTTTGTTGCATTGTAAATGAAAAGTAATTAGACTGAGCAATGGAACTCGTATGACGTGTGTCCTCCGACGCAACATTTCTAACAGTGAGCTTAGACAGCTAAACTTATTTCTGCAAATATTCCCATGCTTAAGTTGAGAAAACAAGTTTGCCAGACGCATGTTTCCAGCAAGTCTTCAAGTGTTCTCCACGAGCTCTCCCCTCATAAGATTGGGAAGCAAAGACCGTTTCCTGCTGAAGGCCACATACATGTACATTTACTCTTTCAGTTGCTCTTGTGGAGCAGAATACATTAGCCAAACAACGAGGCATCTGGAAAAGAGGGTACGTGAGTACATACCGGCCTGGTTATGTAAAGGTGAAATTAAATCAGTCTCGAGTTCTTTTCCCACATATCTTGTAGATACGAATCGTCGAGTCAATACTAACGATAACTTTCAGGTTGCTTACCAGACACCAACGATTTTTTGCAAGGGCCTGCGCCAACGGGTGTTCGCAACAGTCGAAACGGGGGCTATACGGCTAGAGAATCAAGTGCAGTGTTGTCAGAAGGTGCTGACACATGCCCTTGCACATCCCCGGCCGACCCTGACTAGAGATGGCGATCGCATTTTGTCCTCACCCTTCAGTAACAGCCACTCGCTTCCTTCAAATAGCAATAATTATCACTCCATGCATCTGACCTCTGATCAACGCTCGCAACCTAACCCAATCGCCCCTCTCTCTCTCCCCCAACACAAGAACATCTACATGCCGACCTCAGCATGCGGGCGACGTGTTAACTATGAATTGCAGTCAGACTAAGCTTATAAACCCTGCCAACCTGTACCGTTTTCGTAACCCCTGTTTTGGCCTGAAGAAGACTTGCTGAAACCATATTTCTGACAAACTTCACTTCTCAGTATAAACATAGGCTAAAACCTCCATATCTGTGTAATTGGTCCCAGATCAGTCACCTTCATAATTCACATAAATGTTCTGGATTAAGTGCCCTGAACATATTTTAGTCAATTCAATGTACCATGCCTTAATTTTATGCACCTTTTTTACGCTTTATTCACTTTTCTGTCTAGTAACAAACACAAGATGTGCTCTGTTTAATTCTAAATCATCCAAAGTCATCTCCTTTCGGAGGCATATAATTACTTTACTTCTACTTAACTTCGATTACTTTTCTTCGGGCTCATAATTAAGTCGCATTTACAGGCAACTGCTAAATTATATTTCACTAATCTCCTGCTTCTGCTCACTGATTTGTGCAATATTCGTTTTCTGCAATTTTATTTATTTATAATGAATATGTTTGTTTCGACTCACTAGCCTCCTACAGTTACGGGAGCTGGACACTTTGACGAATACAAAATGATGACACAAGCGCAGGTGCAAACGTAACTATTGGTTTGAACTGAAAAAAAACAAGAATGCATAATAGGAAAACATTTGCAAGTAAATATTGGCTCATGGATGGCCCTGGACGTTCAAGAAGAAACAGTACTGAAAGTGTGTCCTAATGTAGCACATTGAAATGTGACTTGAAAGAATTAATTGTAGTGTCTTGCTCCAACTACTCTTCAACCAGATTTCGAGAATTAATCTCTTCACATTAGTTGTCCCAATTCGTTCGGAGCTCAGTTTCATCAAACGAATCGCCAAAATATTTTTTTATCAATAAACGAGCTAGTAAAAATTTAATTTTTATTTCTAATGTACAAGTTTTTTAAACGTCAGATAATTTAAAGAATACTTGCGCAACATATTCAGGATTTCGAATGGCTATTCGAGGGTACGGTTTGCAATAGGCAACCTTGGATATATTTTCCATAACATATACTTTGCAGTACAGCGAAGCGGAATACGAAATTGCTGAATTCCAGCATCTTCGGCGGGTACTAGGACCGAACGAATACCCGTGTTATTATGTCAACCAATGCATACGCAAACTAGAGCAGAAGGCGTTTGTTTACATGAATAATGCATCGGAAGTGGTCAGCCGTCTACTTATCCCACTTAAAGTTGGAGTTGCGCACAGGCCAGAAGCAACCATCAGGCGCCGGGTCCTGAGACCGAAAGACCAACTGCCACGGCAGGAGACGGCTGGAGTCGTCTACCGGATCTGGTACAGTTGTGCATATAGCAACCACGTCGGAGAAACCGGAAGATTGCTCCGGATGCGAATAGCTGAGCATACAGCGGCGGTAGGAAAGAAATACGCCAACTCCAAGGTTTCAGTTCATTCATGGTACCAGGTCATATTTTCAAGCATGATGAGGCCGAAATCCTCGCAAGAGGTGACAACCACGTGAGCCTCAAGCTGCTTGAGCTGCAACCTTCCAATGTATAACCTTTATCTGTGCATGTCTCCAACTTTCCTACAATAACCTATGATTAAGGATTCTTGAAAAAATCTGAAACTTCAGGACGATAAAATTTATCGTTCCAGTGATTGCATGATCTTCTTCTGAACTTCCGATGTAGTTCAAAGGGCCATTTTTTCGTTTAATATGGTTAATGTGAAATTTCTATCCCGTATATGCAGTTGTAAAACCCAATAATCGCTAGTCAATTTAAGCTGAACCGGGGTCATTATATGTGCTCCCGAGAGAACACGGCCATAAGAACGCCACTCGAAAAAGTATGGGTAGTTCTGCAGTAGATGTATGGTGAGGTACACATTAGCACGTTCTGACTCTAGCATTAATTTTAATCTTAGAACCCCCACTTTCCCCGAATTAAGTAAGTTTCTGGACGTTAGCTTTCGCTGTCTCTGCAGTGTCATCGCATCAGTCATGCTTAGCGTGTTCTGATAAGTCCAATGCCCAATACATTAATTTAGAATTCAAATAATTCCGTAGTTCATGCATTAACAGCTAGCCATTCAGAATAAGTCTACTTGTCCGTCGAAATGTTATTTCTCTTTCAATCATTCCACATTACAAAAAACTGAATTCCCAAGCACCAACATCATCAGAAATAAAGTCAAATATTTTATTCCGGAAAAAAATTTCCTTGTTTTTGGTTAAATAGCTTTGTTAGGATAAGATGCGGAATATGACAAAGATTTTTTGTCATTCTAAATCATTCTATTTCTTGCTATGAATACATAAAACGTGATAGTTCACAGCATGACCAGCATGACACCAGCAATATGGTTTTACTTCCAAACTTCGCTTTATTAGCTTTCCATTTCTAAAGCCGTTGTACTATTCACAGGACAAACAATGCGGCCGATTTTATAGTTCGTAGTCCTACAAGATGGCTACTAATTACAAGCGCAGATCATGTCTTGCCCGTGCATGCCACCTCCAAAATGTATCAATGAATAACATGAACGTGTGGATACAAGTACATTGGACGAACGCAAGGGACAGCCCTTGGCAGTCGTATCTGAAGGAACATAGAATTCCGTCTTCAAACATTACTGAGCACTTACAGGATACGGGTCACTCTGTGGACCCCAAAACATCCTTCCGAGTACTTGGTACAAACATCTCGCACATTTCGCTACCTCGAGGTGGCTTTTATCCGACGGTTAAAACCAAACCTATGTAAACAGCTGGATCACCCGACTTTGCCTTGGTAAATCTTACGACTCGCACCCGGTACTTGTAATTAGCAGGAACACTTAGCTATCTCAGCCATTGCTACGAACGCCCGCACGAGAGAACAAGAGAAGTCAATCAGCCAGGAGGATAAGCGTGTTCATACACTACAAGTCAAGCAGGTTAATCTTACAAAAGGCTGCGGGGTATTTATTCGGTCCGTTTCACGAACAGGCGTCAGCGACAAGGGACCAAGCAGCTTTGAGGAAAAATCAATAGCCACGGCGCGCGCTATCATGATAGCGGCGTGGAGTTGCACTTAGAGGCCTTTCCGTAAGATGAGTGATCGTGGGGATGGGCGCATTCCCAACATCAATATACGACGTCCAGATTTACACATTTCGCAGTTCCCTTTCCGCTTTAAAGATTTCCCCAAATTATGCTTCCCACTATGGTTTTAGGTTTATAACTTTATTGATTATTGTATAAGTCGAACTGGAAATTTACGACGACCTTGTTGGTTTCCATTGATTGGTTCTGTACGAATTCAATTGTTGTAGTCAACCATTAGTATCAATGTTATGCAGTGATGACAGTCGAATCTGCTTCGCGGACGTGGATTTCCGCCGAGTGTCATCTAAATCAGCCACAGCAGTAAAATTGCTTTATAAGCTGCGCATAATTAAAATCTAGCATATTTTCAAATCTAACTGGCTGTACTTTCATAACTCAGTTTAGACAACAATGTACTTCTTAATTTATGCAGTTGAGCCTCTTAATTAAGACTTTCTTGGCTTTGATAGTGTGGTCTAGTCCTCAAAGCCTGGTTATAGCTCTTAGGCCTATTGCAGTCTCGGCAGCACTGTTGTCCTCTATTACTTTACTTGTAACACACCTTTTTAGAAAGACGATGGTCTAACCTCTGACAAAAGGTATCGTCAGAGCTAGGAACAGTACTACCTCACCTCTTGTTTAGAATGTGGGGATATGAGTCCAGTGCTGACTTTAATGAGCGTCAATTTTTGACTAATAATACAGCCAGCAATAGTAAAGAAATCCTATTACGCAGCCGCACCCCGTCTAAGAAGTATAAGAAATGTCAGTAGCAGTACCAGTTTTGCTAACCAGAACTCTGACTTGACAGCGTCTGAAGGTGGGTATGTAGTTGGAATAGCTTCAACCCACAGTCACACTCCCTGTTGAGGTCAAAGAGATATGAGCAGACGTTCTGTAAAGTGTAAACTACAGATGGATACTGTTATGGGCCTGTAGGTAGCCTAAAGACGGCAAACTGCATCCATAAGGGCACATAAGGACCTGTACAGTACTTTACAAACGCTCTATTGTTATCCAAAGGCTAATCACTTTTACCTCACACAGATTGGGAGTGCATACTGGATGCGACTCCTTCAAGAGCACACACAGGCAGTATTTATGGCATACTATCTGCTGGCCTTAGTAAGCATGACTATTAGAAATTAGCACTTTCAGCATAAGCACGTACCTATAGCAGCAATATCGCAGTTCATGCAGCTCAATGGATAGAGGTGAGATTGCGAAAACGAAGGTAAACGCTGCTGCGCTCAGGACCCCAAGCATGTATTTACTCGTAATAATAAACCCAGATTCACACATTTTTTTCAGACAAAAGGGATGTAAACCCTTGCGTTGGCTTAAGCAGCGTCACCTCTGGCAAATGGTGTTTTCAGCACTGCAACCAGTTCTAATACACTTCTTGCCGAGATTGAGGGAATAAGAGCCCAGTACTGACTTTAATCAGCGTCACTTCTGACTTGCAAAACAGTCAATAATAGTAACAGCAAATAATAAGCTACATCCTAGGTAGTAGTATTAGAATTAGCAGTAGTGATATTTGCCGTACGAGCCCTTCCTTCTTAGAGTCAGGCTAGAGACCTACTATAGGTGAGTGAGAGTAAACAGTATAGTAGTATCCACGCAAAGTTTTATGTCACTAAGGATTAAATTACCTGGTGTTCCTGGCTGCATCTGGAGAAAGCGGCTTACGCCCGATACTTGTTCGGTCATCTCGACTTTGTTTTCTCACCGGTAAAATCGGATAAGGGTTAAGAGTGGACGAGATGACGGCTCGTCTACTTTCACTATCCCTAGCTACAGTCACCGTCCCTGCTCTCGGGCAAATGGTGAACATCACCGATTACGGTAGTCGAACTCACATACACATGCAGTGAGAGGCAGCAACTGAGGAGCAGACGTGACATTTCTTGGTTCCAATAAATTTTACAGTGCTTGCATGCTTTAAATCCACACCATTTAAAAGTTGCCTTACGTTTCTGACGATGTACGCATTTTTTTCAACTTAAATAGCCACTTCTAGTACTTTCGCTATTGATTACTACGTCGCAATCCATTAATTCACACCCCATCTAAATGCCTTGCCTTCTTGTAGAACACTTTTTCAGGAGATAGGTGCTAAAGCTTGTGCTAAAACCCAACGTAAATGACACTATATTGTTGAAGCTTATACTGTTTTAGTGGTCTAACATGCATAAGGCGTAAAGAAAAATGACATTCTTTCGCGCGTGGTTAGCCCACATTTCAAAGCTTTTGAGCAAAAAATAGAAACATATATGACAGCTAAGACATTTATACTTACTTCAATCTTTGCCAATCGTCCAAACACTATACACATTTCTGTCACTTTTTGTACGACTAAGAGTTCTTTTACCAACAGCCATAATAAGCGAATGAAGGCTCTTGCATTATTTCCAATTTTTGTCTCAATTTTAGCAGCATAAATGTCATTTCAGTCATAAAAGTTACCCAATTGTTGTGTAACAACTAAAAGTGGGCGTTTTATTGTTACTGAGTATTGTATTAGGTGGAATAATGCCTCAGGTTCATTTGAAAGATACGTTAAAATATTTGCTAATAATTACCTTCACCATGTTATTGCCGAGGTTGGTTCCTGCTATTGGATATGGTATTTATTTATAATATCGATTTTGCAAATATATTTACCAAATTCTGTTTAATGTAAGCAAAACGGGTAAAGCCCAATGTAAATGCCGCGCCAAAACTATGCATACTTAATCCAGTCCCACCGTCCCCGTTGCATGCTAGCATTAACATACGAATGAAGTATTATTATAAGTAGTAGTTCAACTGTAGTATGTGTGGGCTACATACTGGTCCAGAGCATTTTTACGAGGCAAATTGTCTTGCAAAGAATTATCTTTCATGCATTTTTTTTAGCGAAGTAAATGTTTCGCCCTCCAATAAATCACGCGGTCACCAGTAGGCTAAAAGAGACCTATCGTAATCTTCCTCCTCTCTCCTAAATCTTTACTGCTTTAGAAAAGAACATGGAGCACTGAAAGTTCAAAATATGGAAGACGATACACTAGAATAAAAATATAACAAGATCATTTAGTGCCAAGTGTTTAAGTGGTAGCCTCCAATTACAAAAAAAGCAAAGAAACCCATTTCTGCTTCTGTTTCCTACTCATGTCTCTGATGATGAATCCGCGACGGCTGTCGAAACGTCAAGCGAATAAACGTATTGGCCCAGCGATCGAGTCGTTTTCTTCTCAAAGCAATCAAAGTAATTAGATTGAAAAAAGAAGCAGGTTATACGTTCTCTGGGACCAGAACGTCTTATCTTCTTCTATTCAGTTACCTGGGTTTCGCATATTCCGGACCATTCAATATTGAAAATATGCGGATGATCAAACGATCGGCAATATGTGGCACACTTGATGAAGTACGATAATAAAAGGGAATTGAGCTGTAGAGTCGGAGCAGTAGCACTTTTTCTTCCACCAGGTGAGCAACCGAGGGAATAGAACCTATGAATTATAAATAAACTAACGGTAGAGACTCTTGTGCCGCGCATATGCAGCCTGAGCCAAAGCAAAATTACACTGAAGATTTAAAAAGAAGCCAAGCCTTAGACTGTGGCTTCTAAGTAATGTCATGCTGTTATGCTAGTGCTCTTTATTGAAATGACTAACCAGTCAGTGTAGGGAAGCTGGAACCAAAGCCGGGCAAGAGAAAAAAGCCTTTATATGAGAAATACATAAAAGAAAGATGATAAGAAGTTTCAGAAATGGAGCTAAAATGGAGCTGCGTTATCCCTCCAGGCATGAGAGCCGTATTTGATTCACCGACTAAGTGGTACTAATGTCGACATTTACATGAAGCAAACTATCCTTGTGGGTGAAATGAATGCAGGCTTGAAACTTTAATTGAAAGGGACGAAGTTTGCAGGTTTTCGCACTGTGTTCGGTCCGTGAATTAGTAGCTAGAGCATGAACATGCGCGGGATGCGCAATATCTCCCATCGGTGTATGAACGTGCACGTTTCTGATCAGATTTGAAACTGCCTGGTGAAAAGCTGGGGTAACAACCAATAAAACCAGTACAATGCAAACGTCATTCCACTGGGAACCGTGCAGTCTAGTGTAGCTAAATTGGCGATCTGGGAAGCAGTGCAAGAAAATGATATACTTTCCCAATTATTAATTCATGCGAAAACATGCTCGCCATTAATGCCTTTCTAATAAATAATAACCTTATTGGAATTCGACGAGTTAGTTATCTGCCAGGCGTTAAAAGGGTCATGAAGACGGAGTTCATTTTAAGGCGACAGAAACCATTTCAACTGGGCGCGGGAAAGATTCTGAGAAAATAAGAAGAATAGAATGAGCACTGGCATTTGTTCCAAAAAACGTACTAGACTTTTTCCCCTTCTATTCGATCAAGGTTTAGGGGCAGAGTGAGACGCATTTTTTCCCTTCTAGCTGGCTTTCAACAGACCGAACACCATCCTCAAATGTCAAATGGACTGGTAGCAGTCAAAGCTATAGCGAACATTCTATTTATAAATAGCGCTTGACAAGCCAGAGCAGAGTCCACCAGAATCAAGTGTACAGTCTCAAGTGTAATCAGACGTCTACTGCAAGGAAGCAAAATATAGAAAATCAGTGTCAGGATTGAGCGACAGTTAATTATCGTATGCCACTATAATTGCCCCCCTCCACCCCCTCCTGTTTATGTTGATTTTTCTTACCCCTTGACGCCTAATGGCCGCTGACAGTTGATTGATCTGTGCTTATTATAATTACCCTCCTTTTGGTTGCAGCTTCTAACCTCTGAAGATGGACTCTTGTAAGCGTTCGAAAGCTCAAGACAATGAACCAATTGATTTTATGCTCGACAATTCTAATTCCTTATCCAAAACACCAATCTTGCCTAAGCTTACCTGCTTCCCGTTCTATCAACAACTGGCTACCTGCCTTACTATGCTATGCAACGCTTGTTCAAGCCAGCATTAAAGGCAGACATTCGTTCTTACAACATCGCTGCGCCGCCATCTTCTGACTATCGCCTACATCGCATTAGATGTATAAATTACGCGATACGCGTTGGATGGTCACGATATCGATTTTCGGTATTCCTATGACACTATGTACCACAGTATGACGTTAGAATATGCCAACACCGCCTGACTCGAAGTCCGTACATCAGCCACTCAGCACACAACACACACTAGGCTGATAGGTTTCGTACAGTGTCAACTTATATTGACTCGAAGCAAGTTGGAGAAAATCGTGATTTTATTCACCACCGATACTATACTCCTGAATGTAGTCGCAGCGTATGACCATCTGGAAGACTTCTGGGTGAAAGCTGTCAACTTGTGTCTCTCGGAGCTAACGGTTGATGGCTTTGCCATCATAAAAGGGTTCCAGCGCCTTCACTAGAGTACTGTTTTAGAGGCAAAGCTAATCTACCGTCCCCATGGTCTTTTTTGGGCGGCTATCCACCTTTGATTGCGGCCGCGAAGCAAACAACTCTTCAGGGTCACTCGCTCGAGCTTAGGGAGACTACGCAGTCGCTGCACACTGGTCCTTCGCCAGTGCACTTTTGGCTCAAAAGTGGTCGAGGTCACGGCTTTTCTCCGTCTTCCAATAACAACCAGTTTAGTTTCAGCAGGGACTCCTGATCAGACCAGGGCTCCGAGACACACACAGGTTAGCCTCTCCCAAAATAACCGCGGTAGTTTTCTGAATCAAGTCAAGTAACATTCACGATAATTGTTCGTGATTGTCAGTCCAGAAAGGTGGCATATTATTCAGAATATATGAATTTGTTACGCACACCAAAACCATATCATTGTAATAGTGATGTTTCGAGCAAAAGTAAATTTAAACCCTGAAGTATACTTGTTACTAGAAATTTGTTAATTAGTTAGTCAAGCACTATAGCTTACTAGTCAAGCACAGACAAAAGATGGCTCGTGCGCTGTCGGCTGGGTTAATCGCGAAGCATCAGCATATGTTTAATGGGTCCAAAAGTAGCGCTTTCTCGTTAAAGCGAATAGGCATTTTTCGTTATTATTCACTAGGGCCAAATTTTGCATTCTGTCAACCAACCATAACAATCGCAAAGATCTATGGATTACCCAAAGTTCACAAGCCGGAAGTTCCACTGCGACCGATATTATCATAATTTTGGTGCACCAAACTACAAAATCTCTAAGTGGCTATTCTGACCACTTCATCAATTTACGAAGGATCGTGAAAATTCCATTCAGAATTCTATGGAGTATCATCAGAAACGCAGAGGAATCGCGGTCCCCAATGATGAGATAATGGTCTTTTTCGACGTTGTTTACATTTTGAGCTCCATATTACTTGATGTAGCAAGGCAATGCACAGAGGGAGTCCTTAATAGTTTCCTGCAACTGCCTTACTTGACCTTGTGGACCTTTGTCCCGAAATCTATTTTTATTTGATTATTATTTCTATCAACAATTAAAAGGAGCTATAATGTGGTCACCCATATCTGGATTCCTTCCCGAAATAGCCATACAGGGGCTGGAATCAACGGCCCTTCTATCGATTAACCCTAAGTTATGAGTTCTCTATGTAGACAAAGCATTTGTTGTCGTTAAAAGGGACCATCTTGAAGTGCCTCCCAAGACCGTCATATTCCAAACGACGCTTGTCATAGAAATTACATTTCTTGGGATATTTGCCTTTCAGTTTATACGAAACAACCATATACTGATGTGAGTGTTAGCTCGGAAACTGTATTTTAGGCTGTGAACTTAATATGCCCCTAGACGCAGCGTTCTATTCTACGGAAACGTGTTTATAGTAGTTTTATGGGTGGGAAATTAGGTTAGGCAGTGGAGTATACTTTAATAATTGCTTTTTGTATTTTTATTTGATTTATAAATAATTTTGGTAAATATCAGTAGATTTTCCAAATCTCTATTATGTGAATAAACTTGACTACCAAAGTGCAAGTTTCTCGGAGCTCCTGAATAAATATCAATGGTGTTAAAGAGATCGTCTACTTCAACTTATCTAAGGTCCAACTTACCGTTCTGGAGTTTGATTAGTATAGTCCGCGGCGCGAAGCGCCACGCACAAATCCGACTTACATGCGCAACAAATTACCTCCAACTGCCGCGGGAAAAATATTCAACTTCGTTGTCTAGTTTGTGCTTACTTCTGCGACTTTCCTTTACGGCCTATCCTATTTCAGCACCCCTGAAACGCTTTTAACCACCGTTTACGTAGAACAGACTGCTGGGACTACGCGTAGATGAGGTGCAATACTTAAACTACGTTTGCCGTTAGTTTTTTCTGACACCGGCAAAATGTGGTCGTTTTGGCATGAGCAAAGTCGAACAGTTACATTCTACAACGAAACTTTCCTTTAAAAAGCCTCCAGTGGGTAATAAATAAAACCCAGTCCTTATGCATATGCTTTGAATGATGGTTTTCCGGTTCATTGCATTTTTATTCAAAGGTTATTTCAAGTAAACTTCGGATTTCTTTTGAAACGTCTAATTAAATTAACAATATAACTCAAAGGTGTCCTGTGAAGCGTGAGCGACTTGTAATATTAAATATGCACAAGCTAACAAAAATATTCAGTCTGACAGAAACTACCCCGATACATTAACTAAATCGGTACTGACTAAGGGTTTGCCATCATTTTTTGGGAAAAAAACGATAAGCCTAAAAAGTGGTCCATGCGTGTCAGATTAATGCATAAATGTTGGTGAGGTGATGATTTTATAAACTACTAATGCATGTAAACATGCGAGTCCCAGGAAGTAATTGCGAAGAAGACGACTCGATCGCTAAAACAATATGTTCATTTGCCTGCCGTTTCTCCTACTGTTTTCTGCTAATGTTTCTGATGATGGATCCGCGACGGATGTCAAAATGTCTGGCGAATAAACGTATTGTATCAGCGATCGAGTCGTCTTCTTCACGATTTTGGTAACGTCAACAATTAAATGTTGCACATGGATTATTGTGCTAGCTTGTAGGGTATAACATCGTTTGTAAGAATTTTTAAATGCCAAACTGGATAGAATGCAGGCGCTATATGTTTCTGTTAATTATGCAGGGAATATGGCTGCGCATGCTCGTTCCTTACTGGCTTGACAGAGGACTTGCGGGAAGAGCGTTTGTCAGGTCAAATGACAAGCTTCCGCAAAGGGACTAATGTTCAGTACGTTTATCAGCAAACACATTCATAAACGGAATAATTTATGTGAACTGGTACAGATATTATGCCATTTAAAACCATCTGCTCTTTCCACCAGTAAATTGCATTGCGTCTGGTTTTTTTTAAATAGCAGCAAGTAAAGTTTGCGATATTTAATGCTTCTTTATTTGCGATTCTGCGTGCCTCAACGGGTTTGATCTAAGTAGTGTCTACCAAAATCATCTGCATGAAAATGGTCTTCTAAAACTGTTTAAAAAGGTGAGAGTTCACGAAGATTATCATTTATTCAGATTAAACTTTAACTCACAAATATAAGTTCATTCAGTGATAAAGAAATGCCAACAAAGCAAGTATAAATTCACAAAGAAAGCCAACTTTAACCTTGTTTTTTTATTAACTCAGGGATGGCAAGATCAGTCAGATATTTAAATGTATGTTTAATTCTCTTCATTTAAGGTTTAACGGTTAAGGTCGGCAAATCACTCCAAAATGTAAAAACACAACAGCTAACTTATGAACTGGCCCACTTTCGATACTACTACACTCTGGCAGGAAGTGCATATTTGGTAGTGGTTGACAGGTTTTGGTGCAAATATACACATAACATTTTGATCTATTTCTTTAGACCTTCAATAAACTGAAGTATGCCGCGAACACAAGAAAAAAGCTGGCTTAACCAACCGTCTCCTTTACTAGGGTGTACACTTCCTTACATGCTTACTTACCGCAAGATATTCTGAACGAGCTACAGTTCGCACCAGAATTCATGCAAAATGCTGGCTTTGGGAGAGATTTATACGCTTTCGCTAATCGGCATTGGCTCAGGTTGTGAAACCGATTATCTTAAAGTCTATTCTGAAGTCATTTCAGTCATAATAGGAGGTCGACATTTTAACGAGCTTATTTCTGACTGCCAACAAAACATATGTGCTGTAAAAAGAAAATTATTAGAAAGAATGTGAAATTTTCATTGATTTCGACTGCATTTATCAATTTAAATATAATTTATGGAAAACTTATAGGAAAATTATTTCTTGTATATGTTTGCTAGCAAAGTGCGCCTTCTTTAAATCTTATGCTCAAAGGAGCGTATTTTTGGTTTTAAAAAAGTTTTAATTATGAGCTTTTATACGAATGTGAGTTGCTTATTCATAACGCATCGTATCTGTCAATTTAGTGCTGCTGCCTGTACTGTATAGAGCCCGCTTTACGCTTACTTTAACATTTTATGAGAACTGCATGATTTCTTCCCGAAACTTTAAGCAATAACGTTTTTTTGCCCTAATAGAATGTACACAGTGTGCAGTTTGTAGCCTTCAGTTGGCTTCAAAATTATTCGGTCATCTAGAAACAGTTTCAAAAACGAAAGATAACCTTACTTTAGGTGTAAAGTCTAAAGAACGCGTAATCTGCTACCAAGCATATACATAAAATAATGCTCATGCACATTTTCAATAAAATATATTCAACTACATCAAGGCAGTAAAAAGTAATGGTTAAAACACATGCTATTTTAGTAGTTTCATTTAACAGCATATGCATTTTAGTGGTTAAAATAAGCTCGTTAAAAAGCAGACATCCTATCAAGACTGAAATAACTTCCGAAAAGACAGTGCGATAATCAGTATGAAAACCTGAGTCAATACCGTTTAGCAAAAATGTATCAATCTAACGCATACGTCGGCATGTTGCACAAATTCTGGCGCGCACTGTATACTTGACGGAATACAAAATTCTACTAAACCTGCTGGGCGATTAAAATGTGGTCGGACTGCAGGTTTTCGGCTTTTTTTTATTCAGGAAGAGGAGATGGGACGCCCGCAACCTGTTGCGGTTTAATTATTTATTGAACAGACGTCTGTTAAACTAGATATCAAAAAACCTTAAGGACGGAATTTTGGGCTAGAATCAGCGCAGTTTTTAATTTTATAGGTTACTGTAGATTAAGAGACAAACATAGTATGGATCAAAGAGGCTAGCGGTGAAACAAACGCCTGTAGCAGAAAACAATGGTAGGTCATTTGCTAAACAGAGGTACGTTTCTCGCGTCAGGAAAAAAGAAAAAAATGGCCCTGCCACTATATTTAAAACTGCTGAACATGCAAACGCAAAAGCCATCATTAGAAAGGATCAAAATGCTGTAACGGAGGCCTAGGCCGAGATATCACCGTCCAATAACGCCTTGTGTGAGTCTCCAAAGAAAGAACACGACAAAAAGGGTGCAACAGCAAAAACCTTTTAGTGAAAGATGTACAATGTGTTTAGGACAACAAACCATTTAACCCGATGTCCATTGAGCCAATCAACTGCTCTCCTGAAAAAGGCACCTTTAGGATTGGCTGGTGACTCGATGGCTGACGGAAATTTGAATTTCAAGTTATCGATTTATTGACTGCATGATGCGTTCCCTTTCTTTTAGGCTAATCCATAGCCCGCCGAGTATGGAATATCGCTTGCAAGCTACTGCTTGCTAAGGCTGTTCGATAGGCCGTCCTTGCGGTCGTGGGAGAGGAGAATGAACAGAAAATTTCAGCACCGTCCGAGCCCCGTCAATCACCTGGTCGAGTAACTCACAGCGGCGCGCGAAAAAGACGTGGTGTCCCAACAAAGTCTCCATCCTCCTCTTCCATGATTGCCGTCGACTCCCCAGACCTCTTTCAGGAGCCCCAGTTCTAAAATGGCAAGAACTTCAGAATGTAGGTCCCACTACATGTGAAACCGCAACTCAAATCTTACGATTTGTCTTTTAAGGAGGGGATGCGTTTGGACGGCCTAAAGAACAGCCTAAGCAAGCAGTAGCTTGCAAGTGATAGCCCCTACACTGCGGGCTATCGATTGGTCTACACGTAAGCAAACGTATCATGCAGTCAATCAATCTATAACTTGAAATTCAAATTGCAGTCAACCGTTGAGTCACCAGCTATTCTTACCGGTGACTATTTGAGGAGGGCAGCTGATTGGCTCAATGAAGATCGTGTTTTACGGTTTTTTGTTCTTAATGCATTGTACCTATTGCAGTAGTCGCCAAAAACCATGCAACTTTCGTTATGTTGATAATTACTCGAGTATCAGTTAGAATGCATTTGAGAAAACTTAGAAATAATAATGAGCAGCATTAGGGCATATTAACTAATTAAAAGAACTAAAGCAATTACTAAGTCTTTGTTAAGATAAAAATTTTTTTCAGTAATGCCATGGTTCTAGAGAGGTAAAAAGAGCTTTAAATAAAAGAACATAAATTAAGATATTGTTTTAAATTAAAAACTTGAAGCAAACACTTTCTATATATAGAAAGCAGTTTTCCTAAATGAAAATTTTCTCTTAATTTTAGCCCTACTAGATAAGTAGAAGTTGTATGTCGTCGAAAAAAGTGTATCATCATTTTCCTGGTTTTAAATGCGTTCATTAATAATGATGATGATGATAAGAACGTTATTTTGATGATACTATCAAATTAGCAGCAAAAACAAATGGCCCTATTTACGGAAAGCAAGAACTAAAGTAATATAAAGGGTCCAAAAACTCAATAGTAAACGGGCAAAGATCACAGAAAACTCAAAGTAAGAAGTCGACACGGTTACCACATCAGTTATGCAGTCAGGTCGGCCTTCAACTTTTTAATTTCCGTTTCTTTACACGTGAGGAAGCGTGCTAAGAATGGAAGTATCGAGTTTTGGTATGCTGATGTACGACATGTCATATGTCGGAAGTTTCGGCAAGTCGTACGAAAAGACTTCGCAGCCATTAGTTCGGCGTGAAGAGGGTGAGTGCCATCACTAAGAATATGGTCCACGAAATTCTTGACCGATTTGAAATGTCGCTTAATTATAAGGTCAGCTATTAAAGCAAAGGAATAGGCGGCAGCTGAAGAAAGCATGCGGAGAATACGTTTAATAATAATAAAGTATTTTTTGAGTTGTACAGGAAAGGTTACTTGAGAGCAGTAAAGAATGAGAGGGAGGATGCAAGCGTCTATAAAACGCCTCATGAGGTCTTGCGGGGTGCGATAAGAACGCAAGCGGCGGATATAATATAAAAGTTTGCGGATTTTAAGAAAAAGGTCTTCAATATGAAGAGTAAATGAGAGGTTGAAAGCTATTGTTACACCAAGGTATCGGAAGGAGGATACACTGTTGGGCAGAAAGTCAATGGTTTCAGGACTGGAGGAGGGCCGCAGCCTGACGATACTCTAAACTGACTTCCGCTCATTAAGTAAAAGGCCATTTTCTGACGCCCATGCTGTGACATGATCCAATCCATCCTTCAGTGTTTGAAGATGGATCTGGCTTTTGAGAGGATGGCCGACAACCATGTCGTCAGCATATTTGACAAACAAACACGAGTTTGGAGATCGTAGGTCATCAGTATGGAGGGAAAAAAGATGAGGGGATAATATAGACCCCTGCAGAACTCCACAATTTTTGGGAAGGATGGTGGATTTTTGCTTCCCGCTCTGAACGAATTGGGTACGGGAAGTAAAATAATCCCCAAGCCAAGAGACGGCCCAGCCAGGAGAGCCACATATAGAGGATTTATTAAGAAGAAGATTTGGCGGGATCGTGTTGAACGCTGAAGGGTAGTCAAGAAAGGCACATGCATATGAACGACATCCCTTGTCCAAGTCTCTAATAGCAGAATGGACTACCAGAGCATCAACATCTAGTGTACTACGCCTAGACTTATACGCAAACTGCAAGGGATCAGAAAAATTGGATGAAAAAGGCTTAATGATGTCCAAAGTTGCTCGTTCTGTAAGTTTGAGGGGCGCAGAAGAGCAGGCAATTGGAGGAAAGGATTTGAGACCCGCTGAAGTGTTTTTTTTGGGATAGGAGTGATTCTGACCAAACGCCAGCAGCCAGGAATCTTGGACTCCATGAAAGATAAATTACTAAGATGTGCCAAGATAGGAGCTAATTGAAAAGTGCAAGATTTAAGAAGAAGTGTGGAGACGCCATCGGGTCCGGCAGCTGTTGTACCTTTGACCTTGTTAAGGTGTTTCATGACTGTTTCCACGGACACTGGAGAGAAATCACTTGGTGGTAAGGAAATATAATTTGTCGGGAGATATAAATCGACGGGAGTGTGGATGAAGCTTGAGTTTAAGCTGTCTAGGTCAGCATCAACATATGCCCGCGTATAGCATTGACCAGTGAGACGTTTGAGACTCTTCCATATTTCGGAGGAAGTGAGAGGAGCGGAAGATTTAAAAAAGTAAAAAGCTGACTAACAAAAAGGTCATTCAGCCTGGAAATCTCACGATTTATCTGGTCTTTCAGATACTTATGCCTATCTCGCAGACCTAGATTATAGAACAATTCCTTTTGACGTCTCAAAATGTTTAGGTGGGGAGACAATAAATTCTGTCAGGTCTAACCATCACAGTGTCAAGAGGACAGCAGACGTTAAAAATGTTGTTAAAAAAGTAGTGAGATGTCTACAGCATGATTCGACATCTGAGTACTCTAGAAGGGTAGAAATATTGCCAGGTATGACGGTCTGGAGCAAAGGAATATTATGCGGGGAGGTGTCTCGAACCCTTAGTTTCCTCTCGGGAATTACTAACAACCCTTTGTTAGAGCTACCATAGATGGTTGGCAGGCCCAATAACACAGAATGATCTGAGCCTGTCAACGGTGCTCTATTTTTGACGACAAAAAGTTTGGGATGGTATGTCAATATGTGATCAAGAGGGGCGTCGGCATTAGTGTTGAATGAAACTTAATCGTCTAAACCTAACAGTGTAAGGGGACGAAGATTTAAACGGTTGAAATCACCGCTTAAAATTATGTTATGCTCGCAAGACAGTGCAGCAAGTTTTTGGGGAAGAAAAACAAAAAAGGTGCCTAAAGCACGTTGGCATGTAGAGGGAGGAATGTTAATACTGACAAAAATGATGCCTTTAGAATTGCTTAAAAATATGGGCTTGCATACTACAGCAATGGCGTCAATTAAGTCATCTGAATAAGAGAATAGGGACTTAAAATTTATGCACCATTGCTGGTTTAAAAAGACTCCCACTCCACCACCTCTGCTGCTTGTTACGGATTTTCTGTCCAAATGATCGGCGTAAAAATATTGTGGGGTGATGACTTCCGACTCACTGTCGCTGTAAAGCCAAGTTTCTGGCAGACAGATGACTGCAGAGTTCTTATGTTCTCTTTTTAACATGAGTTTCGATAATTCGACACTTTTGTTATACAGAAATCTGCAATTTGTCGACATGAAACCAAGAAGTGACAATTCCTGTAGAGGCTGACGTTTGTTTCCTTGTTGCCGACCTGATTTGTGTGTTCTTTTCCATGTGGTGCGGAGAATTGTCAAAGACATTGAATCGCAAATGCGACAGATTGGCCTCATTTGGCAAATGTTGGAATGTTGATGTGTTGTAAATAAGATAACTCGCTTCCGTGCATTTAAAAAGGTGGCAGTGTACTCTAGAAATGACCTAATGATCACAAGTGCAGACAAGCAAAGCAGAGGATTAGGGAGGATGGTATAGAATAAATTCCCGCGTGAATGGAGAGAAAAAAATGGGTGGCTCAAATTCGAAAAAGGTGGCTATTTGTTCGAAGTTTACTCCAACCATTTTAAATAAGATAAACATGAAGCACATTTGGCGAAAGTAACTGTTTTCAGATCTTAGTTTAAATGTGTATGGCAACGTTTCTGATATGAAGAAATGCCTCAAAACAGCCAAGCGCGTTGTTAAGAGGGAATCATGTCCACAATGAACTTGTAAAAATACTGTTTCTGAGATCAATATAAAACTTTCCATAAAAGGTTACCTCTTAGAAAGTACTTTGATCAGATATTCGGCCGACGAACTTTTGCGTTTATTAAATGTTTCCAACTTAATGTCACACTTACATTTGAGAATTTTGAGAATTTCTTTAATTCTCCTGAAAATGAACGATTCAGTGTGACAGAAGATGAAAGAACTTTCGTTTCTCTGTATACTGGATTATTTGTCACATTAGTAGATTTATTCGAAAATCGGTTGTAAGCTTGTAAATTCTAAAAAAACTGGCCCTATACACTGCCATTTTTCGAAATGCTTATTATTCTTCCGTCTGTTCTGTTTATGAATATTGCCCATTTCTTCTTATAAATATAACTTAAATGACGATTTAACTTTAGAAAAGGCTTTTGCGGGATTCAATAAACTGAATGAATAACAAGTGTTAATAAATATACGCTAAAGTACCAAGTCAAATTGTGCACTCAAATATTTCTGCTATTGCAGACTTGTTGTAATGTTCTTCCTTCGGGAACTGACACAAGGCGTTATTTGACGGTGATATCTCAGCCTGCGCTCTCTTGAAAACACATATAAGGTAATGGATGATTTCTTATATTGGTTAGAAATTCGGCACCACAAGAAGTAGAATCCCGTAGAATAATTATTTTGAGAAATTTTATTTTTGTGCGTTAATTTTTTCTACTGGCTCACCAGGTCATGTTTAGATGCACAAGAGCTGCGCAAACTGGTTAATTCAAAGTGATAGCTAACACAAGTGTACATATTTGGAAAGGGTATTAGTTGATGATTGTCACTAGCAGGTTATTTGTGGTGAATGGGGAAAATAGTTGTCACTCGCATGCAATTATGCGATCAGTCCAGAAATAGCTGTCCATGCGTTTTATCCTGCGTTCAGTGGTGGCTGGTTTTTGCTTCATCTAGGCTGGATATGCTGCCGTCTTTTCCATGCTTTTCTGAGATGGTGTATATAGCGTCCAATTCAACGAGCCTGTTGATGCACGAGTCATCTGAGTTCATGGCTTTTAACAAAGCCACGGTATTTCTTGAATGGGTGAGCGCCAATAATACAGGTTTCGTCCCAGGCCAATAGGTGCCCCGTTTCTAATATGCACATGGCAACTTTGGGCAAGTGATATCGTCGCTCTACTGCTCGTTGGTGTTCACGTAAGCGTGTGGAGGCTGACCTTCCTATCGGTCCACAATAAACTGCATCGCAGACGCCACAATAGTTCTTTTCAATGACTTATTTTCTGGCCTTATAGCTAACCCTATATGTAAGTGGTCGTTATATATTTCTCCGGGTTAAAGCAAAATTTAGTTAAACCTTGATAGAAGACTTGTATAGCATCTCTCAACATGAAATAGGAACATGAACTGCCCAAACTGGAGGTGTCTTTGCACAATTTTCCGCTGACAATAGTTAAATATTTGTGGTTAGGTTCTCTGGTAAGCTTGGCGGTAGGCTTGGCTTTAGTGATAGGATAAGGTAGGTTTTAATTTCGATTTACTGCAAGCGTTATCTCTAGGGCTGGGGTTGAACGTTGGGTTAGGGGTAACAAAAAAGATGACAAGTTGGTTTTTTTAGAGCAAGTGCGCGGATTTGGACACGGACCTATTGCTCCCCTACCTGTAATTATGTGCAGAGCCAAGTTTATTGACCAGGCGGAGCATTGCTAGGAGAGGGGTGCAATAAAGTATAACTTTAAGTTATTTTAATGCACTCCGCGAACAGCATGCTACTTTAACAGTTGTGTGGCTCCCAAAAAGCTGTACGAGAACTCATTTTAAACGCAATCAGACTGAATACAACAAACCTGCAGCACCCAACCAATTTGCGGTGAGTAGGCAACTAAATATCGATGTCTACATGTTTATCCATAGAAAGGGTTTGGGTGCCAAAAAATGGGGTTTATGGGAATATGATTATTTTTCTTTAAAAAGAATAAGTACTTCTTACACTTTTTAAGAAGTTAATGCGCCTAACACAGCTCATTATTACTTCTAAGTTTTCGGAAGTGCGTTTGCGCCGGTATGCGAGTAATGATGAAACATCTACAAACCTAGGCAATTTCTTGTGGCACTCGCAATGCTGCAATTAGTTTTTTGGCGTTAGAATTGTAGGCATCCTTTTGCATGATGCCGTATTAAAGTTTTTGTTGAAAAAAAGTTTGATTGAGGAATAAAAATGGCCATTAATACTTTTTTTGGCTGTTCATTTCTTTTCGAATGTGCCCTTAAATACTACCAATCTCTAAGGGGATATATAATAAAAATAAGTTTAATAGAAACTTTAAAGTTACTTTGATTATTGCGTTTTTAAATCAGATATGGTCATTTACAATCGTCAAATGAATGGTGAAAGTTTAAGACGAAATTTTATTTTTCTAATAATTGGATGATTCAAACTAACTTCCTTTCCCTAGTCTAAAAATATTGTTCATTATAATTATTCTTTCTACTTAAGCTCAACGTCAGATGGCAGCTACAATTTGTTAATGCTTTTGAAAATATATATAAATCCGCGGTAAACGTTCTGCTGAGAGGTTCAAGTTGTGCATCGATCAAATGTTTAGCTTCTCCCTGGAATGTTAAGTGCTGCTAAGCAAGACCATCCTGTATAGCCTGGATCAAACTATAGTCTGCTACGTGAGCTAGTTTGGGTTTGAACGCTTTTGCGTTAAGCTTGCAGACATTCGTTCCGGCTTTATTTACCATAAAGCTTAGCGTTACCACATTTTAGAAGGACGTTAAAATGTCGTTATGGATATGATAGGGGAGGTTTGGCAGATTTGATTGATTATGTTGATCCATTTGGGACAAAGCTTGTGGCCTTGGCAGGAGTCGAATCCGCAAAGATAGAGCGGATTTTGCGCAGCCAAGGCTCCTAGCTTTGAGCTACAAGGCTCACCGTGCGTCGTGAATTTAATTACACTTCGGTCGATTTACCTGATTAACCTACGGCTCGTATGAAATCCACCATTCCGGAAAAAGTTAGCTGGTTGCCTGCATAGCATTTCCTAAGCAATCATCTGAGTAAAGAGCATGGCAGTGCCTTGTTCGTTTAACTGGCTAAATGGACTTGAAAGCTTAAACTGGAACCTGTGTTTGCCCTATAGACTATACAAATAGACTACCTAGAGTCACCTCACAACTCGCTTACTTTTTCTCAGGCAGCGTTCTAAGATTTGACCTACGAAAAACGCCATGTGCCGTGAATTTAATCCCGAAGCCTTCTTTGCTGTGCGTGTTTAACTCCGATTCAGTTTTTTTACAAGAAGGTCAACTAAGCTACTTATATTTTTACATGTGGTGTTCCGCGCTTGAGTCAGAATAGATTAGTTCTCGTTGATGTATTAAAGACACAGCAGATTCAAATGGCTTACGAATCTTTAAATATAACACTCTGTCTAAGTCACAAGATAAACTTTGAATAACCTGACGTTTCCCAAGTACGCTACATTTTCATTGATGTTTTTTAAACCAAACGTTGCTCGAAGTTTTCACGTTAAGGCAAATCAAGCAAAATGTTTTTTCCTGATTCATGGTGGGAATTCGATCCATAACGTGGATTTCTTGAATGTTATATTGCATTGGTGGTTTTTTGCATTTTTTAACTTTAACTTAGTTAAGTGATTACTTCCATGATAGCAAACGCTTGCCGCTAATGTATCCTTTAATTTTAGACGCATTTAACAATCATAGATGTATGTGGATTTTCATTGAATGTTTGTTTCAACTTTTTATCTCCACATTTTACTGGTATTCCTCAATGTTTTGTATTATGTGCGAACTATAAGACAGGACTAAAGACTCCAGGTAATTCTTTGCGTACATTTCTAAAAAAAACAGGATGATGGTAAGGTTTTTTAAAGTGAATGATAACGCCATGTAGCAGACTATTCAAACTACAACCCATAACAAGGCGTTCCGTTAACATCCTTTTGGCCAACCTGTTTTTCTCTTCTCCATGATAAACAAACAGTACTAATAATACTTCCGCCAAACGTCAGCAGCTTAATATGAAAACTAATATGCAGATATTTAAGTCACCAAAAAGCAACTTTTTTCAAGGCGGCCGAAAGTAAAAGACAGAACTTAAATCTCATACTGCAAAAAAATTCAAAATACTCTGGCTAAACCACTAACTTAAATATCCTCTAACAAACTTTTCCAATGTCAGTTGATGCAGTATACTTTAAATTCAATTCTCTTTCAACTACGTAATATATTTTTTAAATATTTAAGCGCCAATGCCCATTGTTGAGTCACTTATATGCTTAAGCCCTGCAATAACATAAGATCGTTCCGTTTTCCAAGGGTGTGGGAGTATAAACACTTTTAGATTGCATACTCCAGGCGCAACGCCTTCTAAGTTAGAAAGTCCTTTGCTTTTTTTTCTCAGGTCAGCGTATAAAAACCTATCTTGCGCCATCTGCCTTTTTGATTCCACATCAGGATCTAGTCAGCTGACGACGCCCGATTGATTGATTTTGTACTTTAATTTAACTGCGTTATTCAAAGTGAATGAATAGATAATGTCAACGTAGGCAATTGCCGGATTATTTATAAGCGGAAACTATAAGTTGTCCTCTGCGGCCCTTGGGTACCTTAAAAGCATAAGGGCGTATGCTTTTTACTGGATAATCGCTAAAGTTTTATCGTTATCTGCTTAAATAAGAAGATAATAAAATGATGATTTACGCAAGCATTATATTGCTTTTTTCACTATATATGGGTGACAAACGCAATCATCTCAATTGTAGTTAATTTTGCGGTTGCTTTGCAATAACTTATTGTCCCGCCTACAGTCGATGCTATCTCCACAGCAAATAATTTGTAAGATATTTGCGCTGCTTTGTACTGACGTCTCACGATAAAAATACCATTGCGAACGCTTTTGCAAATTAAGCAGGTGTAATGCTTAGTGGCAGCAATTGAATTCACGAAAAATGACCATCTCGAAACAATTTTGGGGGACAAAATACAAAGCGCTTTCAAAATGTGTTATAATAGCTTAATGGGTTTCTTAAAGTAGCAGTACTTAATCAATAAATATATTCCTCAAACTGCACATTTTTCTGTCATGTTTTAGTTTTGAGGATCCCTTATGAAAACAGCAAGTGTTACTAGACAATAGCATTTATTTTTTAATACAGGCACACTTTCAAAGCATGCGACCCTACTGACTGACCAACCAAACGTATACAGTTGAAATCATCATGAGTTTGTACATTGCCATATTTATCGATATACATTCCAAATATTTAACGTATGCTGTTAATTTCTGATTCAGTGTTTGATATGTGATAACTTGGCAAGTGATATCTTCTGTAGAGCGGACTTTTAGGCGTGAGATTTCTAAAACAATATGATACATGATATTTTATTCTTAATCCCCGGAAGGACAAGAAGACGGGGCGATTTCTGAAACCAAGTTGTTTGTATGCTGACTTTTTGAGAACATTCTCGCTTCCATTTTCAGAGCTTAACACCTATTCTCCTGTTGCTGTCCAGTATGTGTGTCTCACCGCTGGTCGTGCTGATGCCCTTTTTCGACCGATCGCACCGACCGATTGCTGGTGGCTGTTCAAATTGTTTGCACTCTCGCGGGCGCGTCCATGGGGTGCATCAAGTCGTTCGTGTACCTACTCAGCATTTACACCTTTTTTTCTCACATTTTCCAGCTGTTTTCCCTGCATATTTTCCTTTGCTTGAGCTATTGCTCCGTTCTGAGCATATGTTGGCCTTGTGCGTAGAGCTTGGTATGCGGGATGAAAGCCTCTGGCTCTATTAAGTTTGCCAGGGTGCCATGCACACTGCAATGACAAGAGTAAGAAGAATGAGGAGATTAAATATTTGTATACGTATTTGAAGCCAATGTATCTCCAAAGGCTTTCATACGCAAGTGCCTTAAGAAGTGAAGCACTTTAAGAAAGGAAAGGCTTCTTGAAAAAGGTTGAAACTTGAGTGTGTAATTTGTTCAATACAGGTTCTCCTGCTCATCTTCAGACCTGAGCGAATACGCGAGAAACAATTGAACACTTAATCATCCAGAAAAATCAATAATAATATGATGTGCTAGATTCTGTCAGTCTGCACCAGCAGGTGATACATGCGTTTAAGCATATCGCTGTGGTAGCTTGCGCGCATTGAACGTGGTCTTCATCTGATTATAGTTAGCGTCCAAATCGATATGCATGTTAATGCCTGTTTCCTCTGAGTGCATTGCTTCCAGGAACTCATGTCCTTTTCTGATTAGGCATGTGTCAACAATCCCTGAGGTCCCCCACGTGAAGTTGTGACCGGTTTTAAGTGTGCGCATGGCCGCCTGGGTTAAATGGTATCGTCTCCTGACCGCTGTTTGATTTTTGTGTATGGGGGTTGAGGCGCATTTTCCTGTTTGACTACAGTAAACTGCATCACGTCTAGTACACAGGGTACTCTAGATAACAACTTGTCTTTCAAGATAGCCAACCCTGCCCTTAAGGTGCGCAGCTGTGGTCGTAAGTTGGCTGCGTGTTGGTGTGTTACCTGTATCTGTTGTTTTGTTAGCTGGCTTTTGACATGCTCAGCCACATATTTACGTATGGGAGAGTTCACCAGGTTTGTATTCTCGGTACATGTTTGGCTGCCTCATTTTCTTCTCCTTTGGATTCTTTTCGTTTTATGCATGAAAGTATGGCATTTCGTGAACATCCATTTGAAAAATACTAAAAAAAGTATTTCATTTATTCGTGGTCCCCTTCGTCATCAGAACAGTTTGTTTACCTCGATTTAGGAGGATGTACACAGAACTTAAAATAGAGGATGACCTCCGACTAACAGTAAACAGAGGTACAGAGCGACCCACCAATATTTTGATATACAACGACATTCAGAAATTAGAGTGGCCGATCAGCCTTCGTTTTGAATGTAAATTTAATTCCTAGGAATGTGGATTTAAGCTTCCTTAAGAGGCGATCTAAATCATTTTGAATTAAGAATTGACATATGTTAGCACCAAAAGGCAGGTTCAATGCAAAATAAGCTTCGTCAAAAAATAAGCTTAAAAGCAAATTTGACTTTGTTCGCAGATAAACGTAAGATTAGTAATAATGTAAGCAAAAGTTGTCCTTTTAGGGAAATATTTGGCGATGTTTTGCAGTTAATAGTCAACAGAAATACTTAAAAATATAAGCATTTAAAAAAACCCCTGCATTGAAAATGGAGGCACATTTCAGCAGGCCACTATTTTATAAGAGCATAAAAGAGAAAAAACTGCTTAAAAACAATCTTCCTGATGATGAAATGTATATCATCTGCATAGCAGAGCAGTAACTTTGGTTTGGTTTTGGAAGTTTCGATCAGGAGGCCGGGTATGGGCGATCACATGGAGGCTTCTTTAAATGTTTGCTTGTATTGCTCTGAGGAGGAAAAGTTAGTAACAAAACAAACGTCTAAAAATTGGAGTAAAGTTTCGTCAGGTTAATCAGAAGTGTACGCCTGGAGTAGTTTTTCAGTGCAGAATCTCGCAAAATCTAGAGGGAAAGAGCGAAGCCACATCGCATGCGAACATGAGTTCATCAGCTGAGACTTTGATTCATCTAAGTTGGTTTAGTTGGTAAAAAAGCCACCTGGAGAAGATAGTTACTTGCCTTCAATATACTAAGTGCTTGCCTTTTTCAACTTATATCTGCTTATCTGCACTGTGTGATTATAACGCCGTTATTCCAGAAATTTATTTTTATCAAGACCAACATTTTGGCTGAGACCAGAAAGCTTATTTTCCGAAGAATATAGCCCAGTTTTGCTAATTAATGTCGGTAGAAATAATTGATGCTTCAATGGCATACGATAAAAACAAATCATTCGCTAATAAAGGAAGGTTATCGTAAACCAGAAGTTATCAAAAATAGAATGTGAAAGCAAGAAAACAATTATCTAGGAAGAAAAATTTAAGGAAAGGAACATACACAATGAGTTGTGATGTTGGGCTCTTCCTTCATATAAAGTTTGAGCATATATTTGTAAATAACCTGTTTCTTCTGTATATAAAAATAAAAACATTATTTGATTATTTTTTCGCTGCAATGTTTTAAAACAAGTGCAGTTAGTGAGTATCTAAATGAAAAAAATGCATTTTGTAGGTACCAGAGGGTCGTTTGAGTCAATTTATAGGTTCTTGTGTATTCATTTATCTATCCTGTTATATTTCCAAAGATCATAAAGGAGTCCTCAGATGTTAATCTCAGAAAGTTATGCCATACTTCGTCTTATCTCTGATTAAGGAACTTATTTACTGAAGAAGTCCCCATGGTTAGTGGATATAATTAGTTGTCAAGTAATACACAGAAACGAAACTATGGTGTAAATTGTGCGAACTGTGCCATATTCCTGGCACCAGTAGGATTTGAAACCGCATCAGCCTTGTCCTGGTATTCAGCTGGCTTGTGCATGTAAACAAAGAAGGGCATTTACTTCCCAAAACAGGTAAGAAAAAATGAACAATTTCCTTATTAATTAATGCAATGAAACATTTTCGTTTGCCATTACCTTCATGAAAAACCTATCAGAGACAAATACAAGAATCCTGAAACCATTCGGGATTGGTGTGACTCATAGGCCAGGGTCAACAATCACACGACGGATCGTGAGACCCAAAGAACCACTACCATTGACAGAACAATCAGCAGTGGTCTTCAGCATACCATGACACAACTGCGATGCAAGGTATGTTGGTGAAAAGGAGAGACGCCTTGGCACACAGTTACATGAGCATCAGCTCGCAGTCAACCAAAAGGATAGGCTGTAAATGATCGATGACCACGTACAGCGGATGAATCACTCGTTGGCCTTTGAGAAAAAAGGGTAGAATGTCAAGCCAATTACCAAATAGCCAGACTTCTGCTAGAAAGTTGGTCCGCAACTGGCCTAATTAATAGAGAAATATGCCTTCATCCCGCCTACCAAGCGCTCCGCACAAGACTTTAATACGCTCAGAACAGAACAGTAGGTCGGGCAAAAGAAAATACGCAGGGCCATCAGATGACAGCCATGGTCGAAGAAGGTGGAAACGTTCAGCAATCACACAAACGAGGAGACAAACCTCATCGAGACCCCATGAGGGCGCAAAAAATTCAAACAGCCACCAGCCATCGATCGGTACAATCGATCGACGCGTGGGCATCAGGTACGGTTCGTGAATAGACACCGTCGGTGGACAGCAACAGAAGAATAGAAATTACGCTCGGACGATGAACCGATAATCATTTTGAATCCTCAGCATAAATACAATTTGATTCCAGCAGTTGCCTCGTCCTCTTCTTTATCTTTCGAAGATGATGAGCATGATTCTAGACGCATTCATATTATTGGACAAAAAAGGCGCACCACATATTTTCTCGTAAGAATGTGCCATATAGCAAGAAATTGGATACAAAGCACAGGTTTGACTGAAATGGCCGTTTGCGATTTATTTGTCATCACCAGGCAGTCCTACCCAATCCCACGGATAGCGGTTGTCGAGATTTGAACCCGTAATGTTTGGATATCGACTGCAATAGTCTACTTATGTAGTACAGGGCGTTGCTTATCACAGTTGCACTGGGAAAAATGATGTAAATGGGATGTTCAAAGATATGGTTACGGCACATGCTTGTCTCTTTGTGCCTTGGAGATTCGTGTAGACAAGGCAGTCGCATAGCGACTAGTAATCTATGATAAAGTATCTGGCTCTGTTGTTTAGTCTTGGCAATCAAAAAATGGAAATCTGCAAAGTATTGAGTTATGCATTTGAGGTGAAGCCCACGCGCGATCTGCAGAAAATCGAAAAACACATTACGGCCTAAAATGCGTCAAACATGTCAACATGTGAGAAATAGTAATACTCTCCCACTAATCGGCATTAAATAAGATGGAAAGACTGTTTTTCCTGTAGCCCATTATCAAGTCATTTCAATCGCGATAGGATGTTGGCTTTTTAACGTGCTTCTTTCTGACTACTTACAAAGAAATATGCATTTTAATCATTGATTTTAAGCACCTCTATAAAATCATATATACATTATGGAAAACCTAAACGAAACAGTTATTTGTTGTATTAATTTGGAAGCAAATTACACTTTCTTTAAAATATAAACTAAAGGAAAGGGAACCTGTTGATTTAAAAAAAGTTTCTTATTATGAGCTTTTTTACGTTTTTGAGATGTTTTTTCCATTTTTTATCACATCATCAATTGATTAGTGCTGCCCTATAATGTATACAGCCTGTTCCACATTTGTTGCAATATTTTATGTGAGATGTGTGACTTCTTATTCACACTGTAGGCTAAAATGTTGTTTTTATCAAGCAGGATGTACACAGCACACATTTTGTGAAGCGTGAACTCAAGTTAAGCGGACAGTAGGTATCAACATCATTCGGCAATTTACAAACTTTTAACCAAAGTGTGAGCTTTCTTGAATTATCAACTTTATGTGAAGACTTAATTTGATACCATACAACTACAATTTATTAGTTCTTTCTTCAATTATTCCGTAAAGGATAATTTAATTAATAAATGATGTTAGAATCAATGAGAAAAATGCACGCTCTACAAGCAGCAACCTTTTACAAGACACGCGTTTTGTTCGTGGTCATTACGAAGGTCAATAAAAGGTTGGCATCCTTTTGTGACTTAAATGACTTTAGAATAGCCTACACGATAATCAGTTGCAACAAACGTTTAAACGTTCATCGACATAGATTATGTGTGAGAGAATCACATAGCTCTGGAATTTGTTCTTTTTAGTCGAAACAAGCGACGTAGGTACCATCGCTTTATTTGCATTACTGCCGTATTCCTAGTTTCCATAGGCGTGCTAAATCCCACGAAGATCATTCATGATGTTTTCTGCCTAATCTAGAATGCAAAGTTGAAAGTTTAAACTCGCATTCATTACAACAGATGCAAAACCTCATTTAACTATAAAATGAAGGTTATTAGGGGCAAAAATAAACTCAACTAATCGCGCTCGGTAAAAAGGCATTGCAAGCCGGAGATTAGACGACATAACGGGGGAAAAAAGGCAGGCGCAGTGAACAGTCACAATGTAGACAAACTTCCAAAAAAGGCCCTCTGATCTGCAAAAGGAGCAGACTTTATCGCCGGAAAAAACTTATTAGCTAGACACACTAGTCTACTATGGTATGCTACGAATTATAGGTAGCAGAATTTTTAACACGGTCAGGGCAACATGATCTTTGGCGAACCATGTGCTTCAGCATATTTTTACTCCGATCTTATCATCGAGCTTCGTGATTGCGTCGTGATAACTCAACCGTCTGTCTCATGGGTGCAGTTTTATCCGAGTAATCTGCACTTGCACCTGGCCAATTTAATTAGTTCAGACAGTCTTAGCAGTAAATATGGACTGCGCTCGTAGACGGCTTGCTGGCAATGTAATCACAGCGAAGACAGCCGACAACGCCGTTTCTTCCCAGCTCATCTTGTAGGGACCTGACCACCACGAAAACTAAAGGTGCGATGAAGGTCTGTTTACTGAAACACGACTAGACCGATAAAAATATTCCTCCTTTCTTTCCATCTTACTAGTATGTGCTGTTACATCTGCCACGGAAGGTCTCTCTACGGTTACCTGAAATAAAACCGGTCTACCTGCGATAACAACGCATTCCTTTCACTACTCCTGCATGGGTCAGTACCAAATAATGGTCGTTTGCCTTGAAAAATCCCAAACATCGCTTCCTGAGGTTTAGGTTTTGCAGATGGCCCTTGTTGTGTATGAATCTTTGCCAAGAGAATGTTTACAGCCATTTCACCTATTTTGACCTGGTTTAAAATTTCGGCAGAGTACGTACTTACTCGCAATGGCACAAACTATGCATTTGCAAGGAGCATGCTTTTGCATAATGTCATCAGACAGCATATCAGTGATCCTTGCCAAGTTATCTGTTTTATTCTTTCTTGTATTCTATAGGTTTTTTCAAAACATTTCTATGAGATCGTTGATACCTTAGTATACTGTACACTAATTCGCTTTTTTAGCAGACGTACCATGATACTTGTGCCCGCATGTCAAGGTTCCGGTGGTTTCAGTGGAATTTAATTGCATTTAATCAAGATCAAGGCAAGACTTTTGCCAGTCTTCCAAAGAGCTGAAACATAAGTTCACATTTCGGTATCATGAATTTCCTCAAAACCGAGTCCTGTTAACCGTTCAGCCTAGAAACAGTTACGCAGCCTACAAAGTTTAACATGGTAAACGGATTTCCCTAGCAGGATTAAAGACACGGTTAAGTAAAAATACCTCAGATACCTATAATTGTTCATTAATAAGTATAAGTTTTGTAAGATTGCAGTAATATTATCGACAAAATGTGCTAGAACATATATCTCTGGATGGCACGTCCGACCGGGTTTGAATCTAGCCATGATAACAAACATTTCACAATAACTATAAAAAATAAGCAGTATTGACACAAAGTTTTAAGAAGATTTCACATACAAAATAAGGTGAACACGTAATTGTATTTAATAACCAAAATATATAAATAACGGACCTCTAGTCGACTCAACGAACCAGCTCTCTGGGAACAATTTTAGCAGTCACTTGCCTAAATTCCGGACAAAATATAATCAGTGTTTAGTTGATGCTTTTAAGCTGTGACGTATCTGCAAACAAATATTAACAGTTTATATTATGGATGAGTAGAAAATGTAAAATACAATTATTTTCAAGTTTGAGAAGTTTATTTCTGTTCTTTGAAACACTTCAAAATATAAGACTTCTTAGAGACAAGCAAAACCATCCATGTGCCCTTTTTGACTTAAGGACTGTATTTACTGTCCTACAGATCCACTAGAACCAGGCGGTCACTTTACGGAGAAACGCAAACCTACGCTAATTTTCTGCCGAAAATATAGCATTAACAAATGCTCAAGCCTGAACCTAATTTTTTTCAAAAAACTGTACTTTCTCCAAATGCTTCCGCTGTTTGCAGATAATCCCATAAAAGATTCCAGCATTAATGGACTTCGGCAGTCTGCGGAAAATTATAGGTTTGTTTATCAGGAGAAAGCCATGAATTAAAACTTTCATAGAATAGAAATTTAAGAAGTACGTTTGCTAAATTTAGCAATATTTGCGTTTCTCAGGTGCTATTTGTCTATCTTACTGCTATCAAGTAAGTAAATTCTAGGTAAACGAAGCATGCACGTAAAAGCGAAACCTTTGATCATCATGAGTTTTTTTGGAGACGCTTAAGGTGTGCGTAATTTTGCTATCAAAAATTCATGAAATGCAGTTAAAAAGTATCAAGGAATCCAACAACCCTGAGTTTTGCTAAAATTAAGCAGGATTGCTTTCAGAGGCCACAAAAAACCCAGGGACTTATAATAAAAACTATTTTAAAATGTTCGGTAGCCTGAATAAACATTTTTCATTAAATTTCACCAATAGGAGAACAAACTTCAATTTCCGTTACATTCCACCTACATAAGGTAGGCGTGCCCTCAATAAGCATTCGTAAACTGCACAATGGATTATTATGTTAATAGAAAATTATTCTATTATATCGTATGCAATCAAACACAGTCCTTTATAATTTAACACTTTTTAATCACTTCCACCACAATTAAACATACATTTTTGCTAACTAGCCTAGCATTAAATGTTTGACCACAAAATGCATTAAGCAGTTGAACATGAGGGATAGATGTCTAGATGGGCTCTACAAATCAATTTTACCAAACATTATACAAGACTTAGCAAATTTTCTCAAACATGCCGCAATCTTTTGTGCGAAGTGAAGTGTTTTAGGAAACATGTTGCGACAGAATGAATGCACAGATTATGTAGCTGGTTGTTCAATTATTATGAATGTCAAAGGCTTAAGCGTCTCTGAAATTTCATTGAACACAATGGTAAGCTACTTACATAAATTTTCTTTGGGTTAAGACATGCGTACGGCATAGCTTCTGGAGACCGCAATCGCAACTTGAGGGGTTATGACTGCACTTGTTAATTTGGTTTCTTGCAATGGAACAAAATACAGAGATAAAACTTTAAATAGCAGTATAATTTCACACAGAATCGGTAATACAAAACTAAAGTTTTATCCATTATTCGTGTTAATTCATGAGATAGTTGATTACAGCGTATTTAAGGTACACTCAAAAATTTTCAATATCACTTTCATGACCCCCGCAGAGAGCTGAACCGATTTCTGCAGTTGCAAGCAAAATTTCACACGCTCTCATATTTTGACTTTTATCCAACTCTGTTACCTCATTCCATGTGCATCAGAAACAACAAAACTTATTTTGTCTGTGGTACCTACGTGCTGATAGCTCTACAAAATATTTTCTTACATTATCACTTGACAGGTTACAGGTGCAAATTAGTTGAATGCATCTGCAGTCTTAATTAAAATGCCATATCGAGCTTGTTTTTTGTTTTAAAATGCATATACGCATGGTTTCTCCAATATTTTAACTTCTATTCTGTACCGCATTGGGGTCGTTTGGTATACCATAGAACAGAAAATCTTCCTGGTAACAATAAAGAAACTTGATTCGATTAACGTACCCCATTTGAGTGATATTCGGGGTCCTTTTTTATCTTCGTTGGCATGTCAGTTTTTTGTAAAATTTTGATGATATATATGATAAGAAGATAACAATATTGGTGACGCGTAAGGCTGCAAACTTATTGGTTCTTCTTCAAGTTCTGAAATGCTTATATTTATTCTTCCAATAGAAGTCTGCTTACAACATCTAATGTTAAAAAAATTACTGGCATGAGGCCTTGTCTTCTTATCTGCCTTACATCTGCGCATCGAATGGCGCTTTATTAGCTTTTATCCGCTGCGCTGTCTGATCTTACCCAGTTTAAAATTAACTGCTACTATTTGCAGTTGTCCTCCTTGCGACAACGTCATCCAGCATAAAACTTAATAACCATATTTCAGAAGTATCTTCAGCATGGAAAATATACTACGTCAGACAGTGTTCACAGGCAGTGAATACCAGTTGGAATAACGTTTTTGCATATATATTCAAAAGTAGGATAGATATGGATCTACCGAAAAAGGGTTTGCCATCTTCGGTTAATAACATATGTCATAAAATTTGGCAGCGTGGTTTTGGCTTAAAAAATCAATAAGGGTTTTAACATTTTTCATTATTTATATATAACATGAAGGTTTTGTTCAAAACATCGTTTTAAGGTACAAGACTTTTAGTACAGTAAGATGTTTAGTAAGAAAGCACTTCTTTTTGTTAAAAGCATTGAATACTTTTTGCTCACATTTTACGAACTAGGGAACAAAATGTACTAGATTGGCTTATTTTAGTTGCACAAAAAATGGGTAAGCAAGGGCAGTAGCAAGTTAACTCCAATAAGTCACAAAAAAACGATTGCATAAATGTGTCTTGAGAATAAGCAGCCTCGGTGGGGAACGTATTCACGAAGCATTAAAAGCATAATTTTCATTGCCTTATAAAAGCTTTACTCAGGTTCGCACAGCTAAGGTAACTGGAATTATTGTCTAAGATTCGAAGTTGATCAAGATTTCCTTGCAATTAACGAGCACTTGCGCCATTAAAAACATGAAGTTGAGGCCAATTACCTCACATTCAACAAACGTGGCCCTCGACAAACCCACTTTAACGGCAGGCAGACTAACGAGCAACCTCCGTCAGGGTGACGGTGTAAAGCAGGGAGTTAATAGCTTAAATCTTAGTCAATTTGATCTTAAGACTCAGTTCCGTGGGACAATAAATAGGTTAAAAGCAAGATATGAGAAATAATATGCATTGCGAAAGGGTGAAAATGTTTCAAGAAAGAAGAAGTGGGCATATTTAATGGGGCAAGGTGTTGATTTGCCTGACTTTTTTAAATCCGACGAGAATCCATCCTCAGAGACAGTAGCAGAAATAAGCTGGAGCGCAGTGACTGTCGAAAGAGCATGTGCCATCCGAAGATCAACAGTGCGGCAGTCGCCACAATGAGGTCCGTTTTGAGTCAGCTATGAAGGTGATTGGCGAGACTTGACTGGAGTAGGCCTTCATATGCGCTGGTGCTAGCAGCCTGAGAAGTTAGCATTGCGCGCTGATTTGGAACACCAAAGATGCACCTCTCTTCGGTGGCCGTGAAGTTGATAAGTTCAAACATAAAGAAAAACACGAAAAACGTCACTTCAACTAGCTTGGACAGTCCTTTAAATTGCGGACTCCTTTCTGACGTTTGCAAACGGAGAGGTTATTAAGTAATTCGAAATACTAGTAAGTGCTTTATTCACTGCATGTGGCCAAACTCAATTTCTTAAAACGAATACTTTATTTAAACGTATTTGTTTTAAAATT
Organism: Ligula intestinalis; assembly: GCA_036362985.1. Lineage (NCBI taxonomy): Eukaryota > Metazoa > Platyhelminthes > Cestoda > Diphyllobothriidea > Diphyllobothriidae > Ligula > Ligula intestinalis. The sequence continues at coordinate 36,472 of JAYGXS010000227.1, forward strand.
TTCGCATTACTGAGGCAGCATTTTGGAAAGGGTCGGTATAACGGTTTTGGTAATTAAGCTGTGATATCTTGCCAAAAACCTCCGAAAGGCTTGAGCAGTGATCCGGTTAATATGTCAGAGCCTGTTTTGATGGACTTTGACTTAAAATAAGGGTGACATTGGCCCGTTTAATTTCGTTGGTTTGAACGTTGTTCGTGCTTGGTATCCAACCGCAGCGCGTACAAATTTTAATTCATGCCATCAACTGCTGATGAAATCGGTCTTATTAAACCACGGATTAGTTAGGTTTATTAAATACTCTCGAGTAATTATTTTCAACAATATATGATAAGAACATATAAAAACACCTCGTCAAAATGAAAGTCTATTCAATTCATACACCATAACTATCATTTATAGCAGGATGGCCCAGACATGTCTTGAATGATAAGTGTGCTCACAGAAAAAAGTGCGCCATAAACAAACACAAAAATTTACTTATAAATTATTCATTACCTGTGAAAAATTTGAACAGCGTTGCGTTTTCTTGATATTCCTAAAAAAATTGTTAGTGGAGAGCAAGTCTACATAACTAACCTGAGATCCAACTTATCGTTCTAAAGTTAGATAATTATAGTGCACGGCGAAAAGCGTCCTGCACTCATTCCATTTCCAAGCACAATAAATTTTCATTATTTTGTTTTACTTATTTTCATCTAAAAGTGTTATTTCACTTTCAGTTCATCATAACAATTGCAACGTTACTTCTAGTATTTGCTCATTTTTTCACTGAAATGCGTTAAAGTTCTTCAAATATTCCCATTCTTAAGCTTAGAAGTCACGACTGGCAAACATATGTTTTCAGCAAATCTTCGTCAGGCCAGAACATTTGCAGGGTTAATAAAACTATACGAATGGACAGAGTTAAAAAGTGAAGTCTAAATCCAATTCGTCGTTTACGCGTCGCCCGCATGGCGAGGTCAGCGTGTAGAGGTTAGTGCGTCCAGCGTGAGGTAGGGGGGAGGGTTATTGGGTTAGATTGTGGGGGTTGATCGGGGGGCAGATTCAGAGAGGGATAGGTGCTGCTATTTGTGCACAGCGAACGACTGTCGCTGGGGCGTGGGGGCAAAGTGCGATCGTCACCTGGCGTCGGGGTCGGCCACGGAAGTGAAAGGGCTTCTGTCAGTTTCTTCTGACAACACAGCACTGGATTCTCTAGCTATATAGCCACTGCATCGACTGTTGCAAGCTCACGTTGGGGTAGCTTCTTTGAAAAGTTGGTTGGTGTTCGCTAGATAACCTGAACGGCCTTGTTAGTATCGACTTGATGATTGGCATCGACGAGATGTGCGAGAATAGAACTCGAGATCGATCTAGTTTCATCTTTACTTAACCAGGACGGTATGTGCTCACGTACCCTCTTTTCCAGGCGCCTCGTTGTTCGGCCTTTGTATCTTGCTCCACATGAGCAAGTGAAGGAGTAAATACACATGGATGTGGCTTTTAACGGGAGTCGGTCTTTTCCTCCTAATTGTAGGAGGGGATAATTCGTGAAGATCACCCGTAAGTTCGCCGCAGGGAAAGCGCTAGGGATTGCGGTTCTTAGACGCCGTCTGACCAGCTTGCTTGCTGCATCGCCTGAGAAAGGCAGTCTAATGAAAACATCTTTCTTTTCTGCTATTAAGGTATCAAACTTTTTGGCTCGCATGCCAATATTACTAAGGACGAAACTCTCCGGGTATCCATTTTCGATAAGTATCTGCTGCAGCTGTTGGAGCTCTGCTTCGGGAGAACAGATCTTTCGTGCTTTAGCTGCTAATCCCTGGACTAGATTTCGTTTTATATTTAGGGAGAAAAAAACGTTGAAAGTTGGTTTATTGTCCAGTCCAGGATTTCTTTCGAAAGACTCTACGCAGGATCGATCCATCATCTTGCCTTCGCAGAAGGAAATTGGGAAACATAATTGCATCGTTTTCCTCTGTCTCTGCAGTAAATTTGGGAGATTGGCGGGCGTTATTGCACTTCGCGACCAGAGCGTCAGTGTCCACCTTATAGTCGGTCAAACAGAAGATGTCATCAAAATATCGACCGTAAAACGCAAGGTCATTGATAGTGTCCCTTAGACAGGTTTTCTCGGTCTTGCCCATAAAGACATTAGCGAAAAACGGGCCAAGTGGTAAGCCCATTGCCACACCATCTATCTGTCTGTAAAATCGACCATTGCAGATAAATTGCACATTTTGCGCGCATCTCGTAAGTAGTCCTTTCAGGGTTTTCACAGGAATATCTATCCGGCAGTTCGTGTCCCTAATCACGTCAAAGAGGTAGTCTATAGTTTCCACCACGGGTGCGTTGGTAAAAAAGTGACGACACATCTAATGAGAGCATCTTACTTTCTCCAACATTCATATCCTTTATAGCCTCAACAAACTCAAACGTGTCTTTCAATTTCGAGGGTATGGATCACTGCCAAGTGGTTTCAACTTTTCTACCAGCCATTTGGCAATGGCGTTATAAGGGGAGTTCCTCATATCCAGGATAGGACGCAAGGGTAACCACTGTTTGTGGATTTTCGGCA
>JAYGXS010000228.1:0-39009 GCA_036362985.1 Ligula intestinalis
ACTGTACCTTTGCTAGGAACACTGGAACCTTCAAAGGAACTAACACACGTGCATGATAATTTAAAAGTGGAAGTCAGTAGTCTGACACAATTTTGTTTTATGGCCCGACAAATCCCAAACACAGATAATTTTTTTCAGTTGTATTTTAAAGAAACATTTCTCACTTTGCCACATCTTGTCTTATTATTCTCTCTAAGTTTTGAATGGGCCATCCAAATCAGGGAATAGCCAGCATATCACCATCTTTTCCCCAACATGATGTCTACCGCCCTAAACCATCTCATTGGAAGGGTTATAAAACACAGTTCCCCCACTCTAATCTCAAACCTGACGAGGACCCCTTGAGCAGTACCGCAGGGCATGAGTTCCGTTGTCAATGGAGTGAACAGGACAAAAAGTTCAGATACCAGCGACGTCTCTATGATAAATATAAACGGGAGGAGCGTATCTACCAGACTATGCTCGAAGGCAGAAGGCAAGTTTGATTTTTTTAAGGAAAGGATTTACTTTTTATGCATTTAGACAAAAACTGGGTCAATTACTGGCAGGCGAAAATAAGTATTTGGAAGAAGCAAGAAGGAAGATGGAGATCGGAAAGACACAGAAACTGTCCATGTTGAATGAAGAATTGAAGACTGTAATGCAACGACGGGAAAACGACCGTCGACAATTAGTTGAGGCGTGTTTGATGTGAGTAATTTTATGCTGCACTGCATTTAAATGCAAACTTCAACCGCTTATGCTAAGTAGGTGTTGCATGAGAAGGCCGGATAAATTGTGCATCCTAAAGGAAATAATTGCAATGCATATAATTCAGCTGGGGCCACCCATGCACAGTCTTCTCATGAAGGACTGTACGAAAGCCTTTTGCGCAAAAAACGGGCTTCAGAGAAATTGGAACTTTTTGGAAATCGAACAGGCAGGCAAAAAATACCATAGCCTATGCTCCTATAGAAACTGACTGCATATCTATATGTATGGTTTAAATATAGCTATGTGCTCATTTATTTCAACACCAAACTCGCAAACTAGTACCTTCAGCCTTTTCAGATGGTTTGTAGCAACATTCCTGTAGACTGAAAGTTGGCTTTACAATAACGTATTGCATGTGCGTCTTTTCTTCGTAAAAACTGTTTAGCACTGCAGTTGTCAACACAACTGGGCGGGTAGGTGCCGTAGAGCCATCAGTGAGCAACGACTATCGCTGTCATTATACCCGATCGCGACCGACAAGGCAACGAGCCCCTGCCTCAGTGGTTATAGCTTTGAGCTAAAACTAAAAGAGCAGGTGTTTGAGTCTCAGATGTCCCCTAACCTGGAGCTAGTTAAGAGTGGATGAGGGCAGCTTATAAGCCAAAAATGGTCGTCCCCGCTTGTCTTGTCTTTGCTGGTAGTCTATCGACAATTTTCCAGCAGCTTCTTGTCCAGTATAAAAAACACTTTCTGCCATCTCGAGCTTTCTTAGAACTCAGTAAACGTCTGGACGTTGATGGTCAAGTAGGCAGTACCTCCTTGTAAGTGCGTCTGGCATTCATACAACCCGTCATTGAGATATCGACGACTATTAAAATGATTATATGCTGACCTCCGGTGAGAGATGTTGTGATTTTTCCGAAAAATAATTTGTTTAAATTTTAATCCTATATTAAAAGTCATCATACTAAAACCATTGAATAGCTTAAATAGCGAAGAAAGTAAGACGCTTTGGCAGACCTCCTGATTTGTCCAGCGTTCAGTCGCAAAGAGTTTCTGAGTAAATGACACTTCGTAAATTATTCATAAAAAATAACCACCCTTGATGAAATCATTTTCTCCGTCAGTCATCGCAACCCGTAATTTAAACCGGACACTGGAGACCTTCATATGGGGACAAATGTTTATCCTTCACTTACCTATGAATCGTCACAGTCCGACCTTAGTTACCAACGTCGTCCGGTGTGTTTCCTGCAGCATGGTGGACGCAAGGACGGTGACTTGCGTGATTACTCATTCCTGGTGACAGTAGACTTGCGCTGCGTCAACTGCACTCTTTCCTCCCCCTACCCAGCTGAAAGCCGGCCTCAAGATAGAGCCAAGAATATCAGACGTGAGACCGAATGCGTTCACTAACAAAGCTAAACAGCCCGCTTACATGCACCACATACGCTTGGTTCGCACACGGTGTGTCGGTTTTTCACAAAAACAACGAATGGGTGGCTCGAATCCCAACTGAGCGAGAGTGCCATCGAGACCACATTAAGATGTAGCCATTGCAGTCTTTATCTCCGTTCTAAGAGGAGGACGGAGTTAGCCCGTCCGTTTTAGGTTTTCCGAGCCAAGGTTTTTAACGCACCGTCTGGGTCTGGTAGTGCGTCAGATTGTTTGTAGTGAAGAATGTACGCTCAGTACAGTGGGGCGCCAGTCCGCTGTTCGAGCCGATGCGGGAATTAGGCGCTGATGGCTGGCACGGCGTAAACCTATCGACAGGTGCTAGGGCTAAGAAGGTTAACCCTAACGGCTGTGATCTGACAGGCCCATGGTTCCTTTAAGAGATGAGAAAAGACGGTGGGAAAGCTAGATTGGAAGGATACTACGAGTCGGGTGGTTTATCTATCGCTGGGTATCAACCGTTTGTGTAGAGTACTTTTAAAAAGACTGTTAAACGCGAAGGCATATATAATTGAATTCTCTGGATTGGCGCTTACTTGTTCGGAAGCTGCAGACTTGTAGTGACTAGCTCAACACGAAGTGCACTTGCGAATGCCTGTCGTGACTAGCTCAAGTCGAAGTGCACTTTCGGAAAGTTTACTGCTTTAGGCATCTGTAACAACCATTCACAGGCCGAATCATGCAGGACCTCATGTGACGACTGCCAAGCAGGCTTCACTTCAAACGCTGTCCGCTGGATTGCGGTCGTGCGGTCGTCTGGTAGTCAATTTCCTACTCCCTATTCTCCTATGGATTCTGTACAGAATATACTATTCCTAACAATCCGGCTTTCCAAAAACTTCTCCCATCTCCTAAGAAACCGGACCTAGAAGATCGCAACCGTTGGGGTTAAACCTTTATTAGGCTAACCACCCCGTGATAGACTTTTAAAAAGGGATATAGGCACATTGACTTAATTACATGCTTGTAAGCATTACAGTGGACTATTCTACGCTGCACTGATGGTGGGGCAGCGATTGGAATAAGCAATTGAATTGAATTCATGATTAAATTACTCATTTCATATATTAATTTATGTTACTACATCCGGATAGGCACACTGTAACCTGATTGTCTTCACAGAGTAATCTGTCTTTGGCGGATGCACACTCACTGACTGTTTACGGGACTCGATCGTCCCGTTCGGCCTTGGGTCCAGCCAGCGGCCGCACCTTGGCTAGTACTAGAGGAGAAGGACATTATCGACAAAGACAAGAGAGACTGGAATAGCTGGTTTTGTCTTATTAGCCATCATCAGCCAGCCATACTTAAACTCATGTACTGCACAACACGTGACTCGAACCCGTGACCTGTTGATCCTGGTCTACTGCTCTACATCTGGAGCCACGTGTACGTTGTCTTGCCCCCTTCGATCAGCGTATTAACATTAGTGCTCAAGGATGGGTTACGGGGCTCCCTTATCCCGTTCTACTTTGAGATTCATTCTCGGGTTCTGCCAGCAGCCGCACTGCGGCTGGCAGTATGGACGTGGCTCAATGACCAGGACGTTGTATCTACAGCAGTTAAGGCTATCGAGACTAAGTCATAACAGTAACGATCTTCCAGGCCCATGGTTCCTTTAAGTGAAGAGAAAAGACGGTGGGACAGCCAGATTGTTAGGAATATAGTATTCTGCAGAAGGATAGGAGGACAGATGGAAAGAGTTTTGACTCTCGGATGACCGCAGTTCGGCTGCCAGGGCGTCAATTCCGGAGTGACGAGAGCATCAGTAATCGCCGGATTGCCGGTGTATGCTTTGTTACAGTAACCAACCACGTGGCTGATGTCTAGACTAGCGGTAGGGCGCGACCTTGAGGTGGGTGAAGGCTGGCTAGCGTGAGCGTGCGGTCACGCTGAGGCGTATGTGCGCGTCGGTCAAGGACAGTTAGCGCCTAGCCCCAAGAGGCAGTGGGTGCGCAGGCGGGCTAAAGGCGCTATGCGTCAGCGGATTATCTTGGGTTCCAAGTGGCTGCAAAAGGCCACTACAACCCTGCATCTAAGCGTGCCACCACACCCCCTATGCCCGGTATCCCCATGAACGCGTACCATGCCCTGATCTGGCCCATGTTAACCCAGTGTACTTCTAGAGTGTAGTCACTGTAATTGCCTATTAACACACAAAAGCCATTGTCTGCAAACCCTCCAATAAGTAAGTGGAAACGTTAGGACGGAATAGAATGCAAAACTGTCGAAATCCAGTTCCGTCTGCTTCTGTCTAGAATCCAAATGCACCGACGCTTCTCTGTCGAATGAAATGGAAGATCCTGGGCAGCTGAACATGCAAACTTCGAGAACGGTGAAAACAAGCATAGCTTAACGATGTGCCCGCGTCCGTCACCAGTTTTACGTGACTCCTAGAGAGCGTGCCGGTGGCCGGCTGCAGAACATGACATTTAAGGGCCTCGTGCAACATAGGCTAACGCTGCACTTTGTTTACCGGTTTATCTGTACTTATTTCTAAGCTAATTACATCGGAGAGCCCGAAAGATGACTATTAACAGAGATGCACGAAGATCGCCAATGCGTTGAAAAAAGAGAAGTATGCGTCGGACAAACGGACACACACCACACATATACATATATATATATATATATATCAGTAAGGGGGTATGACAGCGTCTGGGGGTAACTTGATACAGAACTGTTTCGGGCTTATTAGCCTTCATCAGCCAAGCATAACCCTGAACACCAGCTGGTCGGACAACACAAACAAACGCACTCACAGACGGCGCAGTTGGTCCACCACTGGTGTCTATCAGATGGGTCATAAGCACTTCATCGAACCGCAGTTCATCAGAGCCTCGCCACCTGCCATTTGCTGTCACTGCTGATCGGGTATATATTCACTCAGGAATGTGCGAACACCGATCGAATAGACTTCCGAACTAAACAAAGTTCGTGTGGTGGTCAGAGGTCCCCAACGGGTGACCGCCTGCCAGATGCTGTCATACCCCACTTACTGCTATATATATATATATATATACATGCTTTTGAGGACATTTACATAAGTGATTAAAGCTGTAGTGTGAGTGGTGCACAAGCAAGATATCCGCCAATAGCTGCACGGCGTTCCTGAAAGCGTGTCATACCGATACCCCTGTGCCAACGAAGTTCGAGGATATAAAGGTAGTAAGTGGAAACATCCACACGGGCCATAAAAAGTTTTTTTTTCGGTGCAAACTTGGAAGATAACAACACTACGAAGATCAGCAGCTATCTATTACCACTTCCTCCCTTCCAACTGAAAACTTCCATTGACAATGCGCCATCAAAAGATCCTGTGCTGTTGCGCAAGATGTCACTATAACATCCGAAAGTGAAACCCCCTATTTCGAAACGCCGGAAAACATAACACGTGGTCCGTCAGATTCCTTCTCCTTTTCACCTTGGAGGTGAACGTAAACGATGAACGGGAATTTATTACTTCTTCCGAACGGACTTATGAGGAAGGGGTTTTGCGCTTGTTGATCGACTCTACTCTTCATTTCCCCTCCTCCTGTCTCCGAAAAAAACATAAAGCTGACAGCCAGATAAATAAAATTCTAATGTCAGCAACCGAAACTATCTGTTATTGGCACCATCGCTCTACCCAAGTTTAAGAGCTACCTTTTGGAATCGTTTGACACCAAGTCTGTATTTGGCTCGTTATGCAGTCGACGAACAAGCGACTTGAACAACATTTTAGACAGTTTCCGAACTCCCCATCGTCCACTTTAGTATTTCTTGAGGGCTTGTGGCCAAATTGATAAGAAGATTGTCTTAATACTGATATATTTAGTAGAAAGTAGCAAAAGCGACCATATGGTTAACTGCTTGTATCACTTACCGAAAATGATACAGATGATTTCACAGCTGGCTAAAGGTATTCAAAAATGGGAGAGAACAAGGGCCTTGAGATTTCAATGCTGCTGATTAAAAAATGTTTTCAAAAGCTCAGATATGCATATGAAATTATTGAGGAGCTAGCATGATATCATTAACATATTTTATTCAGACTAATCATCTTCTTTTCATTTAACTTCTCAGTGGAATGCCCATGTGCATTTAATTACACTACGTACACCAAGTACTTCATATTTGATAATTGTAATAAAATGGCTTAACAATCACATCCGAATAGTAGTTTAGTTGATTGTTTTTGGGGGATTTTAGTCAAATCAATTTTAACATTGATCCTTCATCACTTCAGACGTAAGTATCGAAATATGTAGATATAGGGATGCACTAGATAGAACAACACCCGTATTTGTTAATCAGCGGTATAACTTTACTTTACTGAGCTCTTCACAATTTTTTATGACTAGACATCGCTTAGGTTAGCTCAGAAAGCTAGAACTTTAGCTAGACTTTAGCTTAAAATCTTATGTCAATTATTTGGTGCATTAGGCACGTAAACACCTGCCTTTTTGCGTCCTTCATGTATGTGAAGATTTTCCTTCCATAGCAGTAACTAAAAACATGGATTACTGCATAAACTTAGAAACTTGCAGAAAATATTCCCTTACCATTTTTCGTTGGCATTTTGAAAATAATAGACAGTCTTCCTTTTTCGGATATGTTAATGGACAAGAAAGTCTACGGCTTCCTCATTCGACGAATTACACAACGACTATTGTTCCCAATTTTTCTCCACTAGTTGAACTTCCGCATTGTGGAGTTTTTTGGGCAACTTAAGTCTCGTAAATGCATCTAGATTCTGTTAACCAAAAATATAACTTAGTCAAATCCTGACCCCCGGAAGACCTTCTAAATAATTGTCCAGCTAAACCTTTTGTATGGGCTTTCTCCCATATTTTTGTCATAAAAACTAGTTACTAGACATACCAGTGGTCGCTACTCGAGGACTCTAGATTAAGCTCACTGTAGAACGGCAAAAGTACGTCCCATAACCTGATCGACGAACGCATCTTCCTACGATATTGCAAACTCCGAATATAAGGGACTGTTCAAAGAACCTGTAGCGCACTGTTAGATCTTTGGACTACTTAACAGTAAAGGACCAAAGCATCCGTATTCGAATCACAGGCCATTCAAACCTGAAGCCGAATATTTCTGGCTAACAGCGGCTAATCAGCCGAAATGGCCATCCTGGTCTCCCTTGTACTTGTACTGTACTTGTACCGTTTTTTTTATTGAAAATGCTGTGACTCGTGCAGCTTCGCACGCAGTTAAAATAATTACGGACGTGTCAGCCGTCTTTATCCAGCAAATTTGGTTTCTATGTCATAAGGATTCGACGGTTAATGGGCTTATTAATTGGTCATTGGAATAAATGGTTCCAGTGAGCCCGCTGTACAATTTCAGTTTATATCTACGAATGGTTTTCTGAGCATTTACCTACAGGTAAACAATTATCCGAACAGACTTATGATACTTGTAGATGCAAAGGCAAACTTTTATGGTTTTTATTGTTCCCCGTGCTATTCATTTAGGTAAGAGAGAGTTACTACGTTTGCGGTGTTCCTTTTGCATGCTCACTGACAGCCAAATGAACTGACATTATTCAATGATCTGGTCAATCTGAAATTTATTCAAAGTGCACCACAAAATAGTTTTCGTAAGGCGTGCATTTCATATTTTCATGCATTCCAAAATTCTTTCAACTACGTATGGCTAAACTATTTCATTTCGAACCGAATAAACTCTCAGAAAAAGCTATAGCAGACCTCTCTTTTCAGATAAGAAAAGTCGTTCATCACTAAAGCGTTCTGTACCTAACTGCTGTTAGCTCCGAGCGCCAGTCTTCCTTGGTCAAAGCAACAGTCCTCTATACGATTGTCTCGCGTGCTAAAACCGCTTGATTGGGCTCCCCGAACGGTAACGTAGCCTGAAATTTGGTTCCATTTAGAAAGTCAATTGGCAAACATATTGTTTTCAGATATTTGTCATCAGGCCGCTACAATTACCTGGATAGTGAAATTGTGAGCTATGTACAGGTTCTAAAGTTGTCTTGGAGGGGGGGGGGGCGGTAAATCACACTCTCCGTTTACACGTCACCTGCATAACAAAGTCCGTGTTTTGAGGACGCTGGAGCTGAGAGCGGGGGGGGGGGGGGAGACGACTGCGAGCACTGTCTATATGTCAAATACACGGTGTTCGTGTGACTGTTATTAAGGTGTTTGGACGGCACGCCATCACAACCTGGAGTCGGCCAGGGAAGGCAGACTGCCTTCATTAACGTCCTATGTCCTGTTTGCTCACAAGTCTATTCTATTAAGTATTGACGTGGACTGAGTGAAGATTTTAGATACCCTAGGCCCGTTCAACGCATGTCTGCGCGTACGTACCGATGACAGTTCCTTCGCCTGACATTGCGCAAAGATTTATCGTGTTATGGTCCCGTCTAACCAATCACTGACACTTCCAGACTCGGTATGGTCTCCACTCAATCGATTCTACGGCTGAGGTGGTCACGACATTACCCAAATAATCTCCTGACCCAGCGACGACCAGACGCCTGCACTGCGTCCGACTGGCAAATCGTTCAACTGCCAAAGTCTACAGTCATTCTGCACAAAAAGGCCGTTCTTCCTATAGTATTGCCTGCCTTCTACTCGGCATATGACCAGGGGATAGGCGCGGACGGAACTTTGGCTACTACGGTAAGAACACTGAGTGGTTACAGATTGTTAGTTCATGTGGCGGACATCGACGCTCTGGCTGTGCGGCCACCCTCCAGCTGACTAGCATAAAAACGGAGATGCATACATTAATACAGTACGATTCCTGACGAACTTGGACGTAGCGGTGATCGGTACAGAGAGATAATATGCGAAACAAACAATCCCTCTGGTCGTGAATACTAGTTTTGCAGTATGTTCTCCCCTTCATTCTCGGTAAAGTTTATGAGGGGTACTGCTTGCATTCAAACAAATACTACACTATCGTGTGGAAGCACTTGAAGGTCAATAGCACACTCGAGCAGAACCAATCTAAAATCATTATGTCTTTTTTCTAATTTGCGAAAATTCCCCTTGAACATTTCAAAAGATAAATTGAAAAGCATATTTTTGCTTCCGATTAAATCTTTTCAAACCTGTACATTTTTATGGTACACGGTGTATTCTTATTATTAACATTAAAATTAACGGGTGAAGGGATAGGCATCCTGCTTATTATTTTCTTTAGGAAAAGGAAAATCCCGATCGATGACGAACAGAGACGCCAGATAAATAGGACTTACGTTCAGGACTTGAAGGCTCAAATAGAGTTAAAGCAGGCTATTTCAGCCGAGAAGGCCGAGGAAGACGCAATTTTGTCAGAACTGAAGTCGCTGGAGCCCTGGATGGCAGACCATGATGACGAACGCGGAAAAGTCGTTTCACAAACCTGCGGGTATGTCCTTTTAAACAGATAATGCTCGATACGGGGTTTAGATCTCTGTCTGAAGGTCTTCGAGCGGAGAAGATGCAATACCTTCAAGCAAAATTGCGGGCGAAAGAAATAAGACAAAAAGCCTACGAAGACGTAGTAAGCAGTCATTCGTCCTTCTTATGAATTCATTTTTGTTAAATTTTGATGAAGTACCAATCTTTTCTCTTCCAGTGTATTCATTATCTTAAATCACTTTGAGGAATGAAAAGGGCATAACGCTGCGACCTGTATGAAGACGATCAGAATAAAACAATTCTCTGTTACCTTTCATAAGGAGTTTAATTCAATTTAATTTACATTTATTCAGACCTTTACTTAACTGTGTCAACATATTTGAGCATAGCTATCGGTCGTTTGTATTTCCAGACGCTTTTAAAAAACATTTTTTTCACTCAAATGTGTAAAAGCTCAAATACGAGATTAAGGAGGAGGGTATGAATGGTCCCCTTTCCTTTCACAGATAAGAATATCTGTATGTTTTATTCCCCCACATCCGTGGTCGGCTTCAAAAGCTTCTTAAATGCCTCAAACAATGACTGGTTGGTTTGACTAGATCCGTCGATACAAGGGGACGTGGAGTCACATGAATTTGCTTATCTTTAAGAACAAAGGTTTACTGGTCTAATTGTTTCTAAAATGGCTTTCCGCTTCTGTCGTTAGTTTATACCTGTTTGCCTATTCGTCTATTTTCTACGCTTTTCGACTCACCTCATATGCCCTAAACCTGGAAATTTTGTGGATCTCTGCCCTAGGAAGCCTGAGCTTAACTTTTACTTCAGTCAACACACTTCTGTGAATTTATGGGATATGCTAACTGATTGCCTTGCCTAATGTGAGCTCATTTACCATTCAAGGGGGTTACTAAATTCGAAGTGTCCAATGCACTCAGCAAGACAGTACGTCACCAAATCCAGCTAAGCACCCAACCTCGACTCGGTCGTACTCATATTTTTTTCTTAGTAGCTTTTCAGCTAGTTTTAACGCTCCCATTCTGAAATTCATATGCTTGGACTTATGACACATGTTGCGCCGATATTTGGCCGCCGCATGGCATAGCTGTGAGGGTTTCGGCTCATCAGTGGATTCCACAGCTTTCCCCGTTTGCTTTTTTGGTTGCATACCGGGTTTGAAAGTTCGCCTTTTTAATTTCTTTAGAAATTAATTTCTGTTCTCGGTGTAGATTAGTATATTCAAAGTCTATAGGCTTTTGGGCCGAAGTCCATCAGCCACTGTGGGACAACCGCGTACTATACATCTGCTGCCGACGGACAAAACAGTAGTAGTAGTATAAATTCATATAATTTACCATAGTGGCAGCACAATTACTACCTAGAAGCCCGGACACGTGTTTCGCCAGTATTTTGCAACTAATTCTCAAATTGATAAATTGGCTGCTTACTCTGCCATTTGAACCTTCATACGAAGAAGTCTAGTGGTCAGGCAAAGCATGTGGGGGCGGAGCACAGTCACTAGGGGTCAGTTTGTAGTCACCACTGATGATCTTTAAAGCAGGTAGGGGGGCGTCCTCCAATTGGCGGCCCTGTGATGCTGGTGAGCCATTATCGCACCAGAGATAACGTCCCCTAAACGGGTCACGTGATAGACGCGCTGGGCCAACACTGAGTCTAGATGAGGGCGCGGCAGGCATTACTCCGGTTGCGCTTTCATAACAAATGCCGAACATGGAGGGGGAGGGGGTGTTGGTGGTATGCTCAGGCATCAGCCCTCCCTTCTCTGCCACGGCCCTTATGACGTTCCCACCCAATGGGATCTGCATCAGGCTAGACAACTTCAGCCTCTTGTGTCCCATCCCGCCGTCGGTCTTCTTGATTTTGCTTTGACGTCGGGCACAGGTGGTTGGGAGAAGAGAGGGTGGTAGTTTCAAAGCAAGTCTACTACCTCCTAAAGCTAATTTACGTGTACATTACCGTCTGGAGAACACCGTGAATCTTGCCGGACTACGACGGTCAAGCTGTGATAGTGAAACAACCAGTCTCTACTTATAGGCCAAAAGTAGGCTTCCCAACGTCGGAGGTCTGATAAAGATGCCCAGCGTATGCAGTTTTTTGGTATAAGTTCATTATTTGGACAACGATTTGCCAAAGGAAGGGTTTCCTCCAGTTTTATCAAAGTTTCTAAATTGCCGAATGATTTTGAAACCTACCGACTGCAAGAACTGAATTCAAGTTTTACAAACTGAATGCTGTGTGCATCTTGTTTAAGGAAAAGTATGTTCTTGCCTATGGTTTGAGGAAGTGGTTGCATAGCTCTCATAGAATTTTGCAATAGATATGAGTCACGCTGTATATTTCAGTGGCAGTATTAATAAATTTACGGATACGATGTATTATGAATCAACACCGCACGGTCGTAAAAAAAGTCAAAATTAGAAAAAAATTTAAAACCGAACGAAACCATTCCTTTAAGAATAGAATTTAAAGAAGGCAGTCAAAATCAATGATAAAAATGCATGCTATTTAAGCAGCCATTTTTTACAGAAATCAACTTTTTCGCAGTGGCCAAAAAAGAAGCTCATCACAGAGTCGGTATCCTAGCGTGACTTAAAATAATTGAAATTGGATTGCACGATAAACAGTATTGCAACTCTACTCAATGTTGGTTTGCGAGTGATTACCAGTCTTTTTAAAATAGCGGAATGTTTTATGCAGCACTCGCCATACTGTTTGTCCAAGTTTATGACAGGGAAGCTTGTTGAAAAAATATGATGCAGACTAAATGTGTTGAGCGCAAAAGATAGTTGGCAGAATATTTAGTGGTTTAATGTCTTTTTCAATACGAAACGTGTTAAGCGAATTCGCACCTTAAAAGTGTTCTTCGTGCTTCGCTTAGTAGGTATCAGCATCACGTTTGATTCTTGCTGTGAGCGACAAAAGTTCCTATCAGAAACTGAATCAATTATAAGGAAGGGATTCTAATTAATATCGTTTTTTTAATATTTTAACAGGTATTGTTTTCATGTGGCCAAACAGGTCAACGAATTAGCCTAAAGAATTCGAACAAGGTTGCTCTATTTAGTTCATGACATATGGTTAAAATGTTACTGCAAGTATTTGTTTTGGGGGGACTGAGGAAATTATTCGCCAAAAAAGTATTTTTGGCAAGAATTGCTTTTCATGTCAATTCAAAAAGGGCCAGCTGAAAGTCACCAATTACTTAAGACCTATGCTCTCTCTGAAGTAGCACGTAGGACATAGTGTGAGCGTTGTAAAATTGTTCATGTTGACATAGTTTGACCGTCGTAGTCCAACGAGATCGCCTGTGTTCTCCAGAGCATGGCACTATGGGGACAATGCCTTGCGCATAGATTCGTTTTAAATGATAGAAGACTTGCGATGCATCTAGCGCACTCTCCACCTTTCTCTTCACCCACCTGTGCCTGGTGTCAAGACAGAGGCAAGAAGATTGAAGGCGGGATCAGGCGCATATAGCTGGCGCGGCACGTAATATCGACCCCCCCCCCTATTTTTGGCTCTTATCATGGGAGCGTTATCCGAATAACGCCTGCTGTACTCTGATCATAGAATATAAAAATATAAGAAACTTTCAGGAGAATAAAAGAATTTGGAGATAAGGAATTAGATACTTAAATACACCGCGGTCAATTTTAAAGTTTTTATAATTGTCAGACGAATGAAGAGTTTATAGATTCATTGCTAGCAATGAATGTTCATGTTCATTTGGACTGGCACAAAACAAGAAATGTTTGCCGCACGAATCGAATGAAGAACAACAAGAAACCCATAAAATAACGTGTAAAGTACTGCCTTCACAACATACGAGTTGTATCAACTCGTACTGCGGACGAAAATGTATCCCTCACAATAGTCCTGGATGATGCCTGACTTACTACCAACATCATCTCCATAACAGACTAGTCATGCAAGCAATGTGGTTCTCTGTAAATTGAAGGAATGGTTTATCATGAATTCTCGAAGCCCACTTAACTTTGCCTTACTAAGCAACGCTTCATTTCCTAGGAAGATGTCAAAACCTAGCTTGATCAATGGTGGCTTCAAACGATCTAATTTTTTCTACCAAGGAATGTAATTTTTGCCAAAAAATAGAAAATCATTACAGCTGCCAACAGACATTACTCTGAACAAAAGATACTGTACAGATACTTTTAAACACACTTTGGTTTCGTTTCTAAAAATGGCACGAAGTAAGTTTACCTGTGCTATTCAGGATAAATTGTTAGCCGTAGCCAGTCTACATAAACACCTGAAGTTCCATACACCTTTTAGTTTATATTCACTCACGAGTTACCTGAAGGCCAAAACATCGTTCTGCAAGAAATACTTTAAAATTCCTCTCTGTATATGCGACCGCTGTTGCTGCTTTTATTTTGCAATTTCTTTGAAGACTGCTCCTTTTCCTCCACCAGAAAGCTGATAATGAGCGCATCAGGAAAGAGGAGCAGGAAGAACGCAATCGAATGGCAACCAGAAAAGCCAATTTGAAAAAAGAGTACGAAGAGCAAATTCGACGGCGTCGCGCCATATTGCAAGATCACAACAAGAAGGAGGAGACAGTTAAACAAGCTTATGTGCTTGTTGATCAACCTCTACCAGACAATAGTCTCCAGAGAAAGGTGAATCCTCGAGATTTCATTCAAGTATCAAGTTGTTTAAAGCACTTATTTCTTTCTCAAAATCAAAAGTTTTAATTAGTTTTAATGGCGTTTCTACCGCATTTCTCCCGTGCTTTACTGATTCTACAGGTTGTAACACGATGGCTCCTGATCACTTTGACCATTAATGCCTGACACAAGTCCATCTTTACTTCTGTTTTACACTATTTTACTCCAAGTTACGTCCTTAGTGGGATCAAGTCCACTTAAGCAATCTTCTTTGTCGGTTTGTTTGTTTTAGCTGTTAAGGTATTTTAACCATGATTAATATTTTTTGTGGATGAAGTATGAGCGCGAATATGTAAGATTCCAGATAATTCCGGCAAGTAAAAACAGGTGTTTGAGTGATGTCCGCCACCGACAAAGCATTCGTTGCTCTCAATCATTCCCGTTGCAAAGCTGTCCACGCTCTAAATTTATAATCTTCAAAGTTGTCTCACCTGTAGGGAAAATCCAACCAAAATCAGGTCTAATTCCACTCAACTGAGACGGCTTCCAGCTACGGAGCGACTGAGACCAGATTAGTTGGGTATAGGCAAGCTGGACGCATGTGACGAACTAATCAAAATTTAGTGTTTTAGGTCTACAAGAAGTAGTTAAACTGATCGCATGCTGTAAATGGTCTTCAAACATCCCCTTTTCCCCGTCGCTTACAGGTTCAAAAACAAAAAGAAGTTATGGGTTTTCTGGACTACGTGCGCGACTTCCAGACAGAACAGCAGAAACGGAATGCAGAGGTAGATCGCCTCATCGAGGAAGAAGCCAGGAAGGATATGGCCAAACAGCAAGAGATCCGCAATGTGCAGGCACGCGCACAAAAAATCCGCAATAAGGAAACAAAGGCTGTACTTTTGGAGCAAATATGGGCTAAAGGTTAGCTAATCTATTTTTTTGCTGTCACCTTGAATGTTCTTAAAATGTGAGTAAACCTTTCGTGCGATTGGCTGCTTTCTCTACCTCCGCCTGTGTAAGGATCAGCAGACACACCTAGTTACCCGATGGAATGAAGAGGAAGCTCATAGATCCTTGGAAGGCTAAAACAAAACGGGTAGTTCTTGTTCCAAATATCTAGTTTTTGACCTAGTTCATGAAACTTTATGATTGAAAGTGGGACGACTAATTTGTAGAAACTAAAATTCTGCACATTTTACTTATTGGCTTAACCTGTCCCAGGAAATGTCTTTTTGTATGCAGAATAGATAATTTTCTCAGTCAAAATCTCTACACCTTTGAACGGAAATGTGCATTTCTTTGTAGGCCGATAGTTTCCTGTGCTAATTGTCATTCTTAGCCAGGTTAGCGCTTTTTATACCATGAGAAGAGCATGATCTAAGCTCTGATGTCTTAGTAAAGTGGACTTGCATTACTTGAAAAGTGATCTCTTTCTTTACGCAAATCAGATTCAGGAAGGTGTGACCGAGCCGTATATTTTTTGAAAATCACAGAAAATTGTATGTTAACGAACTCACTCGCACTATAGGCTGTTCTGTAACGACCGCACTGAATATTACACATACTCTTAAAGAATACTGGACTATCCCTAAATGAGAACTTCACCAAAGGACTTTTCAAAAGTTATTTTAATTGTGCTGATTTATTTACTCGGTTATTTGCATGAACAGGTTTCGTGTAATGCTAAAACTCAAGGTAACACAGTTTCAACGATTTTTGACGTTTTTAGAATTTTCCTCTTTTCTAAAAGTTGGTATTTCTAAAAAATGTAATGTTACTTTTAATATTTTTCATGCTTACCATTCGCTTAAGGTCGCTTATTATTGTTTCAAACCTTTTATCCACCCGTTGGTGCCTGCTTGCAAGTAATGTGCAATATTTTGTAAGTTTCGGCAACTTTTTGAGATAGATCAGGAAGTATACGCTCATCATTAAAGGAGAGTGGAGGGAGGTGAGCTACAGTAATGAAATTGCTTCAACGGATATTGCTTCCTGTGGAATGTGTTCATACTTGTGTTCGGTCAAATCATCTGAATGCCAAACTCATATTGCTCACCCTTAATGAGGCTTTGTCAGAAAAACGATCTAGTATATCTCTAGATTAATTTTTATTAGAATAATGTGACCGTTTTGTATGGAAGACTATATTCTAGTGGGATTTTCGAAACTAGGCTATAGAATTTTGTCGCTGCTGGTTTTCAATCGTTTTTTTCACTCATTTACGAAAATTTGCTGACTCTCGGGACAATGAGAAAAAATATTGTCATAGCCGCCGTGAAGCTGAGTGTTTGATCGTCGGCAAAAGGGATTAACACACCATTTTGTCAGATCCTTCTGGGCAGACGTCGAGAGAAGACGGTCGTTGACTTTGGGACCGAAAAAATGTTCCACTGAAACCAGCTCCAAACACCACGGTGGTGCGCCAACAAACAGTGCAGATATATTTCTGCTGACCATAGGTGGTTAGCATGAGGTGGTAAGGAGACGCAGCTAAGTATGCAGTAAATGCGAGAAATAGGCAAATCAAAAATTCTGCTTCAAACACCCCAAATAATTCATTAGGCAGTTGAATATGTATGGAGACACCGAGAACAAAATATTGGAGTTCATTTAAAAAAATAGTTTTATATGCGCGCGCATAGCACTATGAGGGACTTTCCGTCACTTAAGGGTTTTTCTCTTAACGTCTAGAAGTGGTGTCTTGAAAATTGTTTGGAAGCCTATTTAAGGCGAGTGCATAATCGTGTTTCAGTCCATCCCTTATTACAAAGATATTTGGTGTCACTCTGTTGTCAGTTCGATGAGCACGCAGGCCATTTCAGAGTTCTTTTACTAGGTCATTAGCATTATATAGACATTCCGACGAATGCAGGCAAATATGCGAGTCCCAGGGTTCTGCTGCAAAGAGGACGAAAGAGTGATATTTAAAACGGTAGGTGTCCTGTCCCGATCTTTAGGACTCGTAAAAGGGCCCAGCCCCAGAGACTATGAAAGCGCAGTAACAAGTTGACCGTTTTTACTCAAACAAGTATGAGGCACACACTGTCACCCCGCCGGCAGCACGTGAGGTGGGCTTAAAAGAACCCTGTCAAGGGTACTAGCCCCTCACCAGTCCCTCGCTGTTTAACTATAAAACCGTTCATGTGTTGCTACAGTCTGTTAATATCCAACGCTGGGCTCTTGTACCAGTTCTAAAGCTTAGATAAATACACTTACTGTTACAGGGATTGCATATACACCTTTGTTGCAGTCAGTTTTATTTTCCCATTCCTTTTTATCACTCTCCTGTAGAGTGTTTCCCGCTGAGTGGCATTAGTCCTGTTGTTATCATGGGCTAAACAATTTCAGTAGATTTATGTTATTTTTGCATCGCTATTATACCTCCAGTATAAGTTCTTATTTCAAATGTACAGCCAGAAGAAGATCGTAAGAATGATTATTTAAATAACGAACTTTTGGTTTTGAAATTAATGGTGAACTAGAAAATAGGCCGTGAAAAACTCCTACGCTGAAAATAGAGGCAGAGTTCAACGGGTCTCCATTTTAGAAAAGATTGTAGGAGAAAAAACTGCTTAGGAAAATAAGATAGAGGGGTAGAGTAGGCTAATACTACAATAGCTGTTCGGAATGGGATAATGAACTGTGTGTATAATTCGCTCGTGGTGGCCAATGCGCATGACATTAAATATCGTGGAAAAACCGTCAGTTATCGTGGGGTCCTCTGTTGTAGCAGCGTTAATTTGTGGTGTCCACGTTGAATGACGCCTTTTAGAATCCCCAAGGAAGAAAATAATAAGAAGGGCGTAACTTTGGAATCCACCCGGACGAGAGTTTATTGTGTACAAAACCGGGAGTTGCTTTCTCGGGCTGCTGTCGCCACTGGCTAAACTCCAGCGTGCTGCAAGTCCGCTTCGAGGCAAAGCCCAGAAGGGGGATGTACTGGCCTTGTCTTTGTCAGTCCGTGTGCAACTCACCGTCTGAGATTGGACAGTGGCCTATAAGTGATTGTCAAGCGCGTTCGCTTTTGGCATGAGTGGACGCGTTGGGATGAGGTACCTACTGCGTGAGGCACCTAAGTGGTCCTTGAGGAGTGTGACCAGTTGGGCACGCGCAAAGCTCGCGTGCGCGTCTGTCCAGTCCAGATTTCAAATCTTCGAATGAGCACGGTCACCGCGAAGGCCTGTGACCTTGAAGGCAGTCCGCATTGGTAAAGGAGTCTTTGTGGCAGTTGGTCGCAGGCACGACGCCTCAGGAAGGCTGACAAGCGGTTAGGCTACACTCCTTATACCCTCGACATCTCAGGAGCCAAAATAGAATTCTGGTGATGGTTTGCGCCCAACGAACCGGGAGCAGTTTAGACCGGATACGTTCATATGACCTCCATGGTTTGTTCCTTTTGCTGTGATTCATAGAGTTCTGAATTTCCATGATAATTCCGACTGTTTTTTAAAAAGCACACGAGTTATGTCTGCTGTTTTTTTCAAGGATTGCTTTCTATCCAGGTCTTCAGCAGGAGTTAATTATTGTTGCATCTGCTGACTACATGACAACCGAACACGGCGCCACATTTGACTAGCATTAGCCTACTACAGCCTCGAAAAGTTAGAGGATTCCAAACCTGTCATAGCTAGGTTTGTATGATTCGGTTATTTATATATTTGGAAATGGCAAGGTTCCGTTTCCGTACTTCGTCATTCTTAATGTAGATTGTAACTACAGTCTTGTCTTTATTTTTGATTCGTTCACTATCTCCTATTTCTTACATGGTTTTCATGCGTTCCATACGCAAGACATCTCTTAGAATTTTCTCTTTATTCTACTCACCATTGACACTACCATGCAGTTTATTGTATACAGAACGTATCATTGCAACTTTCCATTGACCAAAGTCTTTTCTATATCCTAGAGGCACGGCTGGCTTGCCAAGACAATCAGGCGTATGATCCAGATAGGTGCTTCCTCAATAAACTGTTCGATGCGGATGATCTTCGGCAGAGATATACAAAAGCGCTGCAAAACCAATATAGTCATAAGACAAAAGCTAAGGAAACAAATTCAGCCATGAATATACCGGACTTACAGACATTTCTAGACGAGACGGAGATGCACGCGAAGTCTCAGAAATGGCAAAAGGTGGGAGCTGTTGTGACGCATGTGCTTCCTCGGTGCGATGGTCTTACGCCGCTTCAGTAATAACACGGAGTGACTTTTAAGCCAGCCTTTTCGACTCTCGAACAATTATCAGGAAGGACAAAATCATTCTCAATTATTATTACCTTATTAATTTATCTTGTTAGCTTTTTGCATTTGTGTTATGAAATTTGAATGCGAATTTTGGTCAAAGGAAATAAAAACTTGGGTTGCAGCTGTACGAAAATGTTCTTTTGTTATGTACTCCCACAAAGGGCCACTCGTCAGGTGCAGTTGACCATCAGGGTGACCAGACCGGCGTCTGACTTGGGTTGTTAGGTATACACACCCATTAGAAATTTTACACATGGTAGCACGCCTAGATACCGGCTAATGCAGCGCCGGCCCCATGTCCCCGAAACTTGCCTCCGGCCTTCACGCTGTCATAAGAGGGAGTTCAGATTTATAAGGGAAGGGGAAGAGCAGCGGAGACTGCACAAGACTATTAGTACTAAAATTCACGCACATGGTCCCGTCCCTAAACTCGTCTTGTTGCGGAACACGTGATGGACATAATCGGAGTCGACGGTCGAACCGCATTTTAATACTTAATGGAAGATCATGCATATTTTTTTGAAACTGAGGCTAAAGTAGTTTATGGCAGCTCGGCGAGACGAAACCTCAGTTTGGTATTCTTCTTTGCCTGTTTTTCCACTCTTGTCAAACTAATCGCAACAAATTTCTGGCCGAGCCTGAAGAGGTCTGTTACGGTTGACTCAATCCAAATTTGCATAACAAGACACTTGGCAATTTTTTGTCGGTCGTCAACCGCCCACAGACGATACCACCCTCTGACCCATAAAACGGTTTTCTAAATTATGCTTAGAATTTATTTCCTGGTTGCTATTACGGTAAAGGTGTTTAAGGTTGGGTAAAGGACGTTAAGTATCCTGTCCTAGGAACCGTCGAAAGAAGTGATATTCGACTATAGAAGGTTCATAGTTAGAGAGCAATATCAGATAGCTATTGCTCTCTAACTATGTCTCTGGTGACGAATCAGCGACGAATATCGAAACGTCAGGCGAATAAAAGTAAATAAAAGTATACAATTTATTATTATTATGATTCTCAATAGAAGGTTCCCTAAGTTAGAAGTCAGTAAGACCAATTATATAGTACAGTATACTGTAGGAAAAGGAGCTAAAAAAGGTTTTGCAGAAAAGAGCGGCTCACAGTAGACCAAGCAGTTGTTGTGTCCGTTTTCTGGGTTCTACGCAAGGTCGGAGGCGAGAAGGTTAAAGGTCACAAATAGTCCGGGACCTTTCCACAGAACTACAGAAGCTGTTTTGATTATCGCTACAACTTCCTTCCCGCGTTTTTCTAAAAGCTCCACCTTACTAACCTTATTCAATGGTTCCATATTTTCCTCTTTCTATTTTCTAATCACCTGCCCAATCCCCTTTATCAATACATCACTTCTAAATTCGATGCACCCTAGCTGCATGCTTCAGTTCTTTCTTTACATGGTTTTCTTGTCTACAAACATGTGCTGAGAATAAAAAGTGACGAACAAAATTTATAACTTAAGGAGGAATATGATTTGTGAATAGTTGAATTTGTGAGACTTAGGAGCTTCAGAAAGGGCTGTGGTAGGCATCTTTTGTGAAGTCGAAATGCGCACAATTTCGCAAACGCCTGCAGGTGCGTACTTTGAGATATAAATAATAATACTCGTATCGTTTGTGAGAAAGGCAGAAGTGCAATGGAGTGCCTATGCACATAAGTAGCACTCAATCATCACTGGCGTCTGGTCGGTCTCACTCAAGTTACCGCGAACGCAATAACTGTTTTTTTCAAAACTCTCATTTGTCCGACGAGCTGGAGAACCGGACTCGAAAATTCACACAATTAACTGTATTCCTTCTCAAAGGACTTCATCGTTAATAACGGGCTTTCTCTGTCTTTGATAAAGACTGCTTCGCTTAGGTCTTTGGAACATTTTTGCGGCCGAAACTGCAGTCCGCTATCCAAACCTGGGGACCCTGGACCACAAAAGACTTCAATAACCACAAAAAGGTTCAAGGGCGTCCATCAATACCTGTGACTGGACAGGACTCATTACTCTATAAAACACGTTTATCTAACTTTGACATATTTTCTTTGAGTTGCAGGCAGCTACGGGGTGACCTGATACAAAAATGTCGTATAATGCGCATTCAGGACTGCTGTTTTCTACCTCGCAAATTCTTCAAATAAGCAACAACTTCAAACTTAAGAGGCCATCTATTCAAACTACGTCTAACTGAGGCGAAGCTGGACACACGAAAGATCTTCTTTTATAATAGAGTGGTCGAAGCTTGGAATATACTGCCTCTGGATGTTATTATGTCCGCTTCCGTTGAAGTCTTTAGGAGACCGCTAGATTACTAAACCAATGCCCACTCTAACACCAGTCGACCTCTGTAGTCTGACCATAGGCGAAAAATATTGAATTATTATAGTGTTACTTACTACGTTTGAGTGACATTTAGGTATGAATTTATTTTCTGTGCAAAATTCAGCTCTATGGATGCATTTCCCTTATGTCAGTCAGTCAGTCAGTATATTTGAGGAAAAATAGGCTTGTGCATTTGAACTCCCTATTTGTCACATCACAATCTCAATGATTACAGACAAGGATAACGAGTTTTCAGTCAGGAAAATATAGACCGTCACATGATGCAGTTGTGCTTCAAGGTTAATTTGTCACATAGTTCACGGTGTTTGAATGTTTCCACAGATTGGGACATAAGAATAGCCCCAGGTAGTTTATTCCAAGGGTCCGCGACACGATTAGAGAAAAAATACTTCTTCACATACAATCGTCCTTGGGGCACATACAGTTTGCAGGGATGACCCCGGAGATTAGTTGTAGTGGTGAGTTGGAAAAAATCGTCACACTTTATCGCATGTATGTTCTACCCATCCTAGAATACTGCTGTCCCCTCTTTGGTCTAATGAATGCTTCGGACCGCGGTAAGATTGAAAATGTACAGAGAGTATTTACTCGCAAAATATTCGCTCTTCCTCGATCCACTCTTTCTTATACGGAGAGATGTCAGTTAGCGAACATGACATTTCTTTGGGTCAGAAGACTCGAAGCGGGCCTCTGTTTCCTCTTTCGCGTTAACTCTACCCCTAACCTTCCACGAATCAATGCTCTCATTCCCGCAGATAGACCTTATGCCACCCGTAATTCCTCCAGGATTATTGCACCCCCCTTAAGCTCCACTTCGAACCATTCTCACTTCTTTGCCTCCAAATATGCCTTCCTCTGGAATAATATTCCCCTCGAAATTAGGCTGTCGTCGAACTCAGCAGTTTTTAAAGTCAAATTACGTAAACACTTAAGTTCGGAAGATATAAAGTCCTTGTTATCCGTCTCCTTCCCAAGCACACAACTTTTGGACTTTGAAAAGGTTTCCCCTGGTATCTGAGGTGGTTATGTTAAGATAAAAAAAATTTCCTTACATGTCTAGCTTCTTCCTCCTTTGAGTGATATTTGCAACGATGTTTCGTCCACTTCTCTGTCCAGTCAGCATTGCCGTTTTCTCCATTCTCCGTTTTACAACCCTGACGATAGGCTTCATGGTCTTTAGTCATGCTCGTGGCGGTTCTGCTTTTTTCACCAGCTCGTCGCTAAACTCCGCAGTCTACAAGTTAGCATCTCCGGCGTTTCGTTGATGATCAGGTGACCTCTGCCGTTCCCTCATCTTCCTGACTCTGTTGTCCACGATGGCCTGCTCCGGTCTCATCTCCCTGATGGTTGATCATGAAGCCAGTCGGGCGGTGTAACAATGGTGAATGACAGCCTCTGCTGTTATATGATTTCTCCAATTACAAGAAGCGTTTCCAACCCTCATTCGTTCTCATCAACAGTCCTGTCTCATTTGCACTAAAATCAATCCTGTCAACCAACCCCCTTAATTTTTTGAAGCAGTTTTTTTTCTCCTACGTTTTGTTTTTTTTAAGCGGGGGTTCGCTGAACTCCGCCCCAGCTTAAATGGGAGGAGTTTTTTTTTCACTGCTTCCTCCTTAGTTCACAATGCGTTCACTACTATTTTAAAATGAGGATATGTTGGTGAATATGAATTAATCTACCAACACTTCTAAACGCTCCCGCTCTCTATGTGGTTGTTTCATGGAGAGCAGCATTTATTAACTTTGTATTTATTTTTTCCACAGCAATAAGTTTGCAATGACGAGGCCCTCTGGGCCTAAAATATAAAATTTATTTATTTATTTACTTGAGAGCGCAGTCCAGGCCACGCACGATACGGAAGGTTTGTATCAAATCTGCACGTAACTGCCTATAACTCTGAGGATAGAGATTAAGATTATTCACGTGGATCTCATATGGTAGTGCACCTTCGCCTCTTACTTAGTTTGTGGCCCGCTGCTGCACCCTTTCAATTACGTTATAATCTTGCCGCATCTGCGGTCTACAGGCCCAAATCGCGTATTCAAGATGTGGCCTTATGAAGGTACCGAACATTTTCGAGAAGCAGCCTTCATCCAAAACCGTGAATGCCCGCTTGATGGCATACAACATTGAAGTTGCAGTTTTAGTCGCCTTGCAACATTGTGTAGAAGGTCTGAGGTTGTCTGTCATCCAGATGCCGAGATCTTTTTGAATTTCTGCTTCTTGGAGTAGGATTTCGTTCAGATGGTAAGGTCGCGCATCAGGGAACGAATTTCGATTTCCCAGGTGCAGCAGAGTGCATTTGTTCGAATGGAAGGACAGCAGCCATCTGTGCGACCAATCATTTAACCGACAATGATTTTCCTGGAAGTTATCTTCATCGGCAGGACACTTGATGACCTTCCATATTTTTACATCATCTGCAAACATAGCACACTTGCAGTCCAATTCCTTTACACAATCATCAACGAACAAGAGGAAGAGGGTGGGTCCGGGTACTGAATTTTGAGGGACTCCACTCTCGATGACTGTCGGTCTTGATTGTTGTCGTCCCACACACTCAATTTGGGAGCGATCAGAGAGGAAGTTCTCAATCTACGTAAGAAGTCTGCCTTTGATGCCCATCAGTCTCAACTTGTGCAGGAGAAGTTGGTGTGGAACACTGTCGAAGGCCTTCTGGAAATCAATGTAGGCCACATGTGCGGTGCTTTTTGCATCAATTGCCCTTTTCCAAAATTGCATCGTGTAAAGCAAGTTTGTAACACATGACCTAACCCTACGAAAGCCATATTACGCATTGGACAAGAGATTGTGAGTTTCACAATAAGCCATCAATTTCTTCTTAATAATCTCCTCCATTACCTTGCACCATATGGAGGTCAGACTCACGGGTCTGTAGTTGTTTGCAAATGCACGACTGCTAGCGGTTTAGTCAGCTCTCGAGCAAGTTCCTTGAGCAATTTCGAAGAAATCTCATCTGGACTGGACGATTTACATTCCTTTAAGCTTTTTAGTTCTTTAAAAATCTTTTCTTCTCCAAACAGAATGTCCTAAGTATTTGGCGCTTCCGCGATCTCTTCACTAGTTGTGATGAAGGCAGTTTCTGTGGCGAAAACCGAATTTAAAAAACTCAGAAAATTGTTCGGTTTTGTTTTTACAGTCGGAGATCTCGAAACCTTCATCATTTTTCATGATAGGAATCAGGCTCCTGTTACGTGTGCTTTTCCTTACGTAGCTGTATAGCAACTTCAGATTTTGACTGCTCGATGAAGCAAATCACTCTCAAAGTCCGGTCGTCTTTTGAAAACCAGCTTTTTTACCTCGTTGCGCTGGATTTTGTATCGTTCGAAAGCTTCGTTATGAGTTGTTCTCCAAAACTTCTTCCAAAGCTTTCCTTTTTTATTGATCGCTCCTTTTAGATCTCTTGTCAGATACTGAGGTCGGTTAGATATTTTGGGCACTGATAGTGGACAATGACTTTGCGTATGATGCAATAACCATTACTTAAATATATTCCAGTCCCCAGTGACATCCCAGGAAATAAGAAGACCCCAACCTTTTTGCAATGCCTCTGCGCTCATTTGCGAGAAGTCTTCTCGCCATATATTCAGCCTTGGTTCGTTTATTGTAGGAGGTACAGAATATTGACCATAATTCCACGAAATTACAGCGTGGTCATTTCGATCAAGTGAAGGTATGAAGCATACCTCGTCTATACTGTCAGGATGCTTGGTAAAGACTAGATTGAAACAACCAGCCGGTTGCCCTCCACGTGCTCTAGTTGGAACGAGGAAGTGTTGTGTGAGAAGAGCCTCAAGTTTCGTTTTTAAAAGACGGTGATCGAAGGCATTTCTAGACCAATTCGCCATCAACACGTTCCAACTGATGCTGGGGACATTGAAGTCACCCACGAGTACAACATCAGGTCGACTGCCTATCTCCTTAATGCACTCCAGTAGACAGGCATCTGCATCAGGGTCTGTCCGCGGTGGTTGGTAGACGGTCACAGCTTCCAGAGGTTGCGACACCGTGCCTTAATTGTCAGCCAAATAGTCTCCATACCATCGTTAATCTTTTCAGTCCTCTCACACACAGGTTGCTTTTACATACATAGCTACTCCTCCTCCTTGCTATTCCACCCGGTCTCGTCCAAATATTTGGTATCCGGATAGCGCTACTTCGGTATCCCTGATGCTCTGTGAAAGCCATGTTTTTGTTACTGCTATGGAGTGAGACATGGGAAGTTCATCGTGGACAATGGGGTCGAAACAAGGAGGGGACAGTAAATGTGACAAAATTATCACCAATGTGCCGGAATTGCGAACTTTCGGACTGCAGTGCCCCCCAAAAAGAGAGAGACAATGCTTTATTTTGAAGGACATATCCAAAATTGTCTGCAAAAATGTCTCCATTTACGGAGAGCAAAGGAAAATGTGAGTAAAGTGCCATGGTAAAGGTCAAAGAATACTCAAGGGTAGCATGGTATCACATGATGCAGTTAGGTGGGATCCTGCTGTTGAGGGTTCGGGACGCTTATTGTCATGGGAAAAATAATAAAGCGGTGAGTTAAGAAGGGGTCATCCAGGACAGCAGGAGAAAACAGAAGAGGTCAAGGCAACATCATTGACATGCGACCCACCAGACTCCAGGGTCCACCGACAAGTTGGCGACCACGCGATAACCATCAATAGCGACCTCGAAGATCACTGCGAAGGTAACAAAACGGAGAAGAGTTTGCAGCATTTGGAAGACATGCTTGACTCTGCAGAAGAAAATGCTAACGTATTAAGAAACAACTTTACTATCCTGGGAAGAGTTTCAAATGCTAGGCGGACCCTTTTCGAAAGCCACTAGTTGCAAGTTTGGAAAGGAAACAGACAGGAACGAATTTAATTCCTCCAAATTTTAATGCTTACGTTATTTACCTTTGAAAATCGATAATGTAGAAAATAACCTAATTTTAAGTGGAAGATCGCTCCAAATAAAAGCATCTTTGGAGGTAAAAAAAAGCGAGAACGGTTAGATGTGGAGCTAAGGGGTAGTTAAATTATCATAGAGGAGTTGCGAGTGGCGTAAGGTCGGTTTACCGGAATAAGAGCGTGAATTTGTGGGAGATTAGGACTATTGTTAACGTGAAACAGAAAGTATATACCAGCTTACAGTCTTCTTACCCAACGAAATTTAATGGCTCCTAACTGACACCTATCTGTATAAGAAATACTAGACCAAGAACGAGAAAATATCTTACGAGTGAAAACTCGCTGAATCTTTTTAATCTTACTACGGTCAGTCGCGTTCATAAGACCAAAAATTGGACCACAGTATTCTAGGATAGGGAGAACAAACATGTGGTATAGTTTTCACTTTATTTCTGGAAGGAAGAATTTATGCAATATAAACCCACATATCTGTGCGGCCTTGGCAGAAAGTCGATCTGCATGAGGCGATAATGCAAGCTTAATCATATAATTTAGACCCGAATCCTTTATCATAGATCGTTCTTACAGTGGAATATTTTGGAATGTAATGGGTCCAGGAAGCTTTGCGGGACCAAAACACATGAAACTACATTTGGATGGAGAAAACTCCATCTGCCACGTGGCGCTCCAACTTGAGAGGGTACGCAAGTCTGCAGTGACTTTATAAACGCAACTACTGGTCAGGCCCTTAGAAAATGAGTAAATACATCAAATTATTAGGAGGTTTGGCAGATTTGCTTTATTTGAGTTGACCCAATTGGGAAAAAACTCGAGGCGTTTAGCCAAACGCCTCCAGTTTTTTCCCGATTGAATCAACTCAACTAAAGAAAATCTGCCAAACCTCCTAATAATTAAGTCCTCCTAGTAGTCATTCGGGTGGATTCTAGATGATTGGGCTGTCAGCTTGAGCAGTCAGCTTACTCTTCCTTATTGGTGGATTCCATATGGGTGGTAAAGTTGGGCGGGTAATATCGACCCAAGTGTGATTAAATTCATGGCGCGAGGCGGGGCGTTTGTAGCTTAGTGGGTAGAGCAATGACCTCCGACAAATGTCTTTTCTGATGCGCGGGTTCAAATCCCACCAAACGCCTCAAGTTTTTTCACAATTGAGTCAACTCAAATGCACTCAAGGTCATCAGCATCGATGAAATTTTCTGAGTTATTTAGCACTGTCGAAATTTCATTTATGCAAAGAATGAAAAGGAGGGGACCTAAAACCGTGCCTTGAAAGACGCCACTCGTGATCGGCTGAGGCATCGAGTAGTTATTGCCTCCTAAGACCTTCTGGCTGCGGCTAGACAGGTAGAACAGAGGGTCGTTGTCGGAAACTTAACCTCCAAATAGACAAAGGTCGAGAGAAGTGTACCACAAGGCTCAGTTTTGGGTCCACTGCTACTCCTGATTTACGTAAACGACTGCCTCAACGAGCTTGGTTGCGCAGCTGTCATGTTTGCGGATAACATAAAAATACGGGCTGAAATAAGGTGCGCTGACGACGCAAAGAGGTTACATTCGAACATAGATAAACTGGTTATCTGGTCGTCCACGTGGCTTCTTAACTTTAATGTACCCATGTGTCTGGTTCTACACATTAGCCCGGGGCGAAAAGTGTCGCCAAAACACAGCTATTTTATCAATGGCACCGCATTAAAAGAGTTTTATGCGCACAAAGATATGAGTATATGGACAACCGCGGACTTGATGCCTACCGAGCATTGTAAAAGGGCCGTCCAGAAGGCAACTAGTACACTGTACTGGATCAGACGAACGTTCAAAATCTTCCCACCTGAACTCTTCGGGAAAATATTTGGCGCCTTTGTGTCAGCACATCTTGAATACGGAATGCCAGTTTGGTCACCGTGGTTGAAGAAAGATGTGGATCTTCTTGAGCACGTGCAACGTCGGGCAAAAAAGATGGTCGATGGTCTCAGGGACTTACCATATCAGGAGAGATTGATCAAACTTGACCTTTTTCCTTTGTCTTACAGGAACTTTCAGTGCAGCCTGCTCTGGACATTCCGGATAATGCGGGGCCACAGTTTCTCCCTGAAAATGGAGGATTTCTTCGAATCAGCCACCACAACGCACCTGCGTGGCCATCCTTACAAGGTCACAAAAGAAGGTACTCGATTAGACCACCGAAGAT
The DNA here is from genome assembly GCA_036362985.1 of Ligula intestinalis. Lineage (NCBI taxonomy): Eukaryota > Metazoa > Platyhelminthes > Cestoda > Diphyllobothriidea > Diphyllobothriidae > Ligula > Ligula intestinalis. Next base: position 28,881 of record JAYGXS010000228.1, read on the forward strand.
ATTTCTTCAGTCAACGCGTGGTCCGACCTTGCAACTTGCTGCCAAGTGAGACAGGTTTCCGCCGACACAACTGCGGAATTTAAAAGAAGACACAATGTCATTCTATTTGAAAAAAGGTGACTTTTACAACATGATTTTCTACTGCCAGCATTGTTAACAATTTTTCTGGCTGTAGATGGTTTTCATTCTGTTCCATGAAAATTCATTCGAAATTTTGTCCTGGTATCATATTTCCGCTACCTGCTTACCCTACAAGATCACAATCGATATTTCCCCTCACTCCTCCTAGGACATTTCTACATCGATATCGCCCAGCAAATACGATCTAGGATATTGTGGCTGCAACCATACGTATAGGTATTTTCCTTCGTCTCTGGAATTACTTTTATTGCGTGGACGATCTTTCGAAGTCAGAATTTAAGAAGATTTTGTTTTCCAAACAATTCGACCGAGACGCAACCTGTAATGAGAAGCTGACGACAAAGGACAGGGACGAGTATTCGAAACGAGCCACCGACCGACCAATACGATAGTCAGTCCAAATAGAGAAGTCAGTTATCGGATATGAGTGTTTTGAAGGTCCTGGGTACAAAAATAATCTTCAGGGAGAACCTAATACAAAAATAAACTAAAGGGGAGTACTGTCTTTGGGAAAAACGGCAGCTGAATCGTTGATCGGACGGGACGAGCCGCAACGACGTTGGGAGCGCGCTGGAAGACGGGGGTCCAGGTCCTCAGTTGGCCTCGTTATTTATCCCTGCCCGTCAAGGTCATCCAGGGAGCGGCCATTGTAGTACAAGGTAAAACAAAGGAAGTGATCAATTATCTTAGTTATTATTTATTTATTATTATTAAATTAAATATAAATATGATAATAGTTATGGATTTCCATGATCCGTTCTTTAAATACGGGGAAGATTCGCGCGCGCCCCTTATGGGTTGTGTTTCCAGAACAGTCGGCGCGTCACTCACGTGCTTCTATCCCACGTGCCTCTACATTGCTCCCCCCTTCGAAAGGGACGCTGTCCTCAGCAGCATTATCCAGGTCAACGATGGGTCCACCGTCGAAGGGTATTTCGACCTCCCCCGTCAGCAGGTACCACAAGGTAGTCCTCAACAGGAGGATTACTGGCCTCATATGGTGGACAGGGGATGCCATCCATTGGTGCTACAGGCTTCAGCCGGTTGAAATGAACCGTAAAGGGTGCGGCATGCGGCCGGTCGTGGGGGCGGATGAGGCATGTTGTGTCTGATAACACCCGAGTGACGTCATACGGACCGACCCAAGTGGGGTTAAATTTGGCCGGTACCCCTACGGGGGCTGCGTAATTGCGCATCCATACAACATCTCCCTCCTGATAAGGCGTCCCATGGGCTAGGCGGTCGTAAAACGCTTTCTGATGTCGCTGTCCTTCTTGCAGATGCAAGCGAGCCTCTTCAGATGCAATGCGCAGGGTTTTCCTGACCCGGGATGCATACGTATCGACATGTTCAATCTTAGCGGCCGACGGAAGGACTAAATCTTCAGGGAGCTGCATCTGCCGTCCGCAGGTGAGAAAGAATGGTGTGTAGTGAGTAGTGGTGTTTATCGTGGATTGGTAAGCCAGTAAACAAGTTGGTAGAACTTCATCCCAGGTAGTCGGTGGGTGACGATCGATAAATGCTTTTAAAAGGTTTATGAGGGTGCGATTGGGTCGCTCAACTTGGCCGTTCCCTTGCGGGTGATAGGCCGTGGTCCGAGTTTTCGTAATGTTCATGAGACGACAGAAGTCGTGGAGGACGCTATTCTCAAACGAGGAACCACGATCAGAATGCAATTGATCCGGTGCACCCCAGCGGCAAACCCAATGGTTGAAAATGGCACGGGCGACTGTCGGGGCTTTGGCATCAGGTAACGGGACAGCCTCAGCCATCTTGGTGAAGAAATCAACCATGACAAGGATGAACTGATTACCGTTATCAGAGGGAGTGAGGGGCCCAACAAGATCAACGCCTACCCGCTCATTGGGATAGCCAGTCTTAATCGGCTGAAGGGGCGCCCGTGAGGACCAACCAGGAGACTTAGAGCTGAGACAGAACTTGCATGCACGAATCCTATCTTGAATGTCACGTTTTTGATTGGGCCAGTAGTAACGCCGGCGGAGAGCCCACTCAGTCTTGTGGATGCCAGAATGACCTAAGTCGGTGTGCATTCGGTCAATAACATCATCAACCATAGACAGCGGAAGGACAAGTCGCCTGGGATATTGGTCCCCGTCACGGTAGAAAAGGACGCCATTCTCAATGAATAGCTTGTCCCACAACCCGTGCATGCATTTTGCCTCGTAACTTAGGCCACTAAGCTCAACTTTACTGAGAGGTCGGGCATCGGAAACCTTGCGGTTATAAACGGGTGAGATGTGGGGGTCGTCCCTCTGCGCGGCAGCCCAAAGTAAGCACTGATCGCTCTGGAGGGCGATAGTGGAGATAGCGATGTCCGTACACGAAGGACAGTCCCCATGTGGGCGGTATGGTTTACGAGACAAGGCATCAGCGTTGCCATGTAATCAACCAGGACGAAAGATGTACGAATAATCGTATTCGGCAAGCTTCTACTGTCACCGAGCAACCTGTCCCTCGGGGTGCTTGAAATTCTGGAGCCATGTTAGGGCACTGTGGTCCGTACGTATGATGAAGGGCCGAAATTGGAGATAAGGGCGGCACTCCTCAACAAAGTAAGCAAGGGCGAGCATCTCCCTGCGTGTGACGCAATAGCGGCGCTCGGCCCTCGTGAGTGAGCGACTGAGGTACTGAATAACACGCTCGGTGCCGTCTGGTTGTTGTTGAGAGAGGACGGCACCAATCGCGGTCTCGCTAGCATCAGTGTCGAGCACAAATTTCCCCGCATCACTGGCAGTATTAGGAAATACCAAAATGGGGCTAGAACAGAGCTTGTCCTTAAGCGACTGGAAGGCATTGACACAGGCAGCAGTCCACTTAAACTTAACATCTTTCTGCGTCAATTTGTGGAGGGGACCGGCTATATGGGCGTAGTCCTTGATGAAACGTCCGTAGTACGAGGCTAGCCCTAGGAAACTACGAAGTTCCGTGACGTTTGCCGGGGTGGGCCAGTCACGGATATGCTTCACCTTATCTTCGTCAGTCTCTATTCCAGAGGACGAGGCGATGTAGCCTAAGAATTTTACTCGAGGTCGTAAAAATACACATTTCGAGGGTTTAAGAGTGAGCCCAGCCTCTCGAAGACTGTTGAATACAGCCCGAAGGTTTTGCAAATGGTTGTCAAAGTCCTTGCCTAACACATTAATGTCATCCGTGTAGACTAGACAAGAAGTAGGTAGGAGCTGGGCTAGGACTTGAGTCATGAGACGTTGGAATGTGCTGGGCGCATTGGCTAAACCGAAGGGCATAATCTCAAACTCATGCAGGCCAGAGGGAACGGCAAAAGCAGTCTTCTCGCGATCCGAGGGCCGCACCTCTATCTGCCAGTAGCCTGAGGCCAAGTCCAAGGTAGAAAACATAGTGTTACCAGCTAGGGTGTCGAGGGTCGTATCTATGCGAGGCAAGGGAAAAGAGTCTTTCTTAGTAACGGCATTAAGTTTCCTGTAGTCGATACAGAGTCGCATCGAGCCATCCTTCTTTTTGACGAGCACGATAGGTGAGGACCACGGTGAGTGAGAAGGACGGATGATGCGATGTCTAAGCATGTCCTCGATAAGGTCGTCTGACTCCTTTTGATAGAATATAGGCAAGCGACGGGGCGGAACCCGAATAGGGCGCGCATCACCCGTTTCTATTCAATGCTAAGTGGCATTGGTGCGGCCAGTAGATTTCCCGTCCCAGTCAAAAATATCCTTAAATTCGCCGAGAAGGTTACGAAGCCTATCGGCATTAGCGGGATCGAGGTGCTGAGGTACTAAGTCAGCAAGGCTGGGGGTGAGGGTAGACGCGCAGACTGAATGGGGACTACGGGAGGATCGGTTAAATGGGACGTCAACTAAGGACGTCCGGAGGAGTCTGTTCCCGAAGTCCAGGGAGCACCCAAACTTCTGGAGAAAATCGACGCCTAAGATACAATCCCATGTTATATCAGGGGAGACAATAAACTGATGGCAGAAACAAGAACCAGAAAGGGTCAAGGAGAACTCCACGAAACTAGTATAACTAAGACTAGTGCCATTAGCCGTGTGTAAAGAAAAAAGAGGCTTAGGAATATATCTAACACGGGTTTGAAACTCTAGGAAGGGCTGCTGACGTATCAATGAGCAACCAGCCCCAGAGTCAATGAGACAAGAAAAGGTGGTAGAGCCGACAGCAGCTACAAGTAGGGGACAAGAGGAAGAGAAAAGGCTTGAAACTACAATATCAGAGAGAATGAGGCACTCACCGTCACCAGGGTTAGGTCCAGCCTCGATTGCCATAAGTGGACGAGGGCCAGGGAGTCCGTTTGGCCGCCGGGGTTGCTGATGGCGCCAGCGGTCCCGACGAGGGAAGGAAGACGCACAAGAGCACCAATGGCCAGGAGTCTGAGTACCAATGGTGGCCGACGACCGAATGGCTGCAACCGCAAATTGTGCTCGTGGGGAACCACAGGCGGACTGCAGAGCCTCCTCGCGCCGGGCAACTTCAATGGCCGCATCCAAACTGGTGGGTTGTTGCCGAAGGACAACTTTCCGGACCTCAGGGTCTGACAGGCCATTGACAAATTGCTCCATGACCATATAGTTGAGGGAGTTCAGGTCCAAGTGTGGATACGCCTGCTTGGCCAAGAGACGGAGAGCTTGTTCGCATTGAAGGACGCTCTCCAGAGGACCTTGAAGTCGCTGGTGGAAGTCAGAGACGAGGATCCAGGAAGGAGTGGCCTGGCGCAGGACACTGCTCAAGGTCCTGAAAAGGTCGTCCACGGATTGGGTCGATGAGGCACCAGCAGCAAGGGCAAGATCATAGACATCGTCGTCCAACTGGGCCAGAATCGTCCGGGTCCTGGCCGTCTCATCCACTCCGTCGAGGTAGTCACGCATGCGTGCTTCCCAGCGCGGATAGTCGCAAGAGAGCGTCAAACGGGAAGGCGGCCGGCGGGAGGACTGAAGGCTAACCTGGAACAGTTGAGCCAATAAATTCTCCAGAAGGTTGTTGGCCATGGTAAACACCGCTGCAACCAAATTGTAATGAGAAGCTGACGACAAAGGACGGGGACGAGTATTCGAAACGAGCCACCGAGCGACCAATACGATAGTCAGTCCAAATAGAGAAGTCAGTTATCAGATATGAGTGTTTTGAAGGTCCTGGGTACAAAAATAATCTTCAGGGAGAACCTAATACAAAAATAAACTAAAGGGGAGTACTGTCTTTGGGAAAAACGGCAGCTGAATCGTTGATCGGACGGGACGAGCCGCAACGACGTTGGGAGCGCGCTGGAAGACGGGGGTCCAGGTCCTCAGTTGGCCTCGTTATTTATCCCTGCCCGTCAAGGTCATCCAGGGAGCGGCCATTGTAGTACAAGGTAAAACAAAGGAAGTGATCAATTATCTTAGTTATTATTATTTATTTATTATTATTAAATTAAATATAAACATGATAATAGTTATGGATTTCCATGATCCATTCTTTAAATACGGGGAAGATTCGCGCGCGTGCCCCTTATGGGTTGTGTTTCCAGAACAGTCGGCGCGTCACTCACGTGCTTCTATCCCACGCGCCTCTACAAACCTCTTTAAATTAAACGCAACCTCTTTAAACTGAATGCAACCTCTTCAAACCAGCAAATTTGCGGCCTAGTAAAAGAATCGTCAAGATCAGAATATTCTCGAGACCTTCAAAGGCTGAGTCGTTTCCCAAAGCGCTTATTAAAAAAAAGCTATAGTATTTTTTAAGTTTACTCTGATTATTTGTCGTGAGTCGTAATCTGATAATCATATCAATTACTTTTTTTCTGAACGTAATATCAACTACAGTTTGTTTAGCAATTTTAAGAGATTTCTAAACAACCAGCTGCGGTAAAATCATATAGGCTGAATTTTTCTAAATCATCTCACATTTAAAGCAGATTTTATCAAAATTATGAGAACGAAAATAATAGCTCATCGTAAGATATCTGCTCCCAGACTCAAGCGGGGCCTGACCACGCCTATTAGTCAATGCCTTGATATCAACATGCAGCCCATTGTCAAGGCTAAGCAAATTGATTTATCTGCATTACAGAACTGTTATGACTTCATGATGAAGTTTGGTTCTGTTTTGTCAATACTAGGCAATCTGTTTGATGGTAAGTTATCAGATGTGTCCTCGCAAGATTGTAAAAAGTTAGACTCCCTCGTCCATCTGATAACCATGGGAGCTTTTGATAGACAAAAGCGAAGCTTAAACTTTATTCTAAAAATGCCTCCATATTAAGTCGCCCTTTGGATATTGCAAAAGATTTTCTATGTTCGGGTGGTTTCAACTACAAAATTGCAGAAGCCAAACGCCTCCAATCGCATAGCAAAAACCCACCCATCCTAGTTAAATTGTTTTCACCGATCGAGATGCACTCAATCTTTGCTCAACGAGGTCGCATTTCCCGATATTTAGAAATGACTAAAAGTTTCCTCAGTCGAGATCTTACACCAATCGAGCGAAGAAATGCGGCTCTCCAGTCCAATAGACAAAAAACTTCTCAGCCTACTATTCCTAAATCTGTTCGTAGTCCCGATAGGGTAAATGCACTCGCTAATCCTCCCCCCCTCCACATACCTGGCAATACACCCACTAACGTCAATGTTCCCGTTATCCCTGCCTCCCAGATGTCTATTCATAGTCCCATAACCATCAGTACACCTGCTATCCCTACCCCCCAGATGTCTAGTTATAGGCTTATAAATATCAGTGCAATAGTTAGCAATAGTTATAGCAAACTACACCTTCTATAGAGAGGACCGTGCTAATAAACGAGGAGGAGGTTGTATGATCTACATTAGATCTACCATAGAACAGAGTGGCTTTGAGGTTCTTCAGGAGACGTTCAATGGCGAAGCGTGCTTCGCTATAATAACATCCAAGACCCTTAAAAGCATTCTAATTGGATGTTTCTATACCCCTCCGGAATATAGTAATGATGACACTGGTCTTACAAATCTACTAGATACTCTATCAAATATCCAAACCGAATATAAGATAATTGCAGGAGACTTAAACCGTCCAGAAATAAACTGAACAGAACTATCAGCCCCATCCAGACATGATGAATTATTATCATCAATTGTTTTTTATAACTGGACGCAAATAATAAGCAAACCAACCAGGGGAAACAATATACTCGATGTTATTCTCACCAATGATATCTGGCCCTTATATACGCACTACGACAGCTTAACCTTTGATAGTGATCATAAGACAATAATAGCAGTGCTCCCTATTAACATTAAAATAAGACCTTATCCTACTTACACTTCTATAAACCCCAAAAATGTTGACATTGAATCTATGAATAACTACATAAGGTCATTGGATTGGAGCTCTTTCCTCCTAACAGCATCCCCTCTAGAAGCTGTAAACATATTATATGCCACCCTTAATTTAATTCGAGATACCCTAATTGACGAGAGATCCCTATGTAAGAAATCACTTATCCCAAACTTCCTTTCCAAATGGCTAAAAAAACTTAAAAACAACTCCACGACCCATGTATTAGTTATCTATCTACGCTCAGACGCATTACAGAGATTCACGAGTTAGCCCAGAACATTGAAACAAATAAGACGATGGCAGCAGAACATCGGGCAATCGAGTCCCCAGAAGGGACAGCCCAAATCTTCAGGAAACAAATGAATAATCATCAAAAACAAGGCCCTCAAATCATGCTTGATGACTAAGGAATAGTAATAACAAATGACAACCAAATAGCAAATCTTTTTAACGAGTATTTCTCAACTAACTATTCAGTCGAGGAAGAACCAATCCCCCAACCAACAGAAATGACGGCACTAGTATTAAAAGAGATATTGTTTAACGAAGAAACTGTAGAGAAAGCTATCCGCCAAGTGTCCAATTCCACATCATATGGAACGGATAGAATCCCTCCTTGCATGCTGAAACATATGACATATGCCCCAATACTTCTGTCAAACCTTTTCCCGTTACTGCAGTCAAATGGTACTTATCCAGAAATATGGAAAAAAAATCATGTACCACCCCAATTTACAAAAACGGAAATCGGTCCAATGCCCAAAATTATCGTGGTGTTCACCGAACATCGGTTTTAGCAAAAATCTTAGAAAAAAATAATTTATACCCAAATGTTAGACCATCTGACGAATGTAAATCTCATACCTCCCTCTCAACATGCCTTTTTACCTAAAAAGTCATGTCAGTCCTGCCATCTCACTTTCTTGGAATTCGTCTCCAGAAATCGAGATGATGGGAACACGGTAGCTACAATTTACTTTGATCTAAAAAAAGCCTTTGACAAAGTTCCCCATAAAATACTGATCGTGAAGCTAGTGAGTCACGGGATTCGCCCCCCCCCCTCCTTGATTTCCTCAAATCCAGCTTCAAAACCGATTCCAAGTAGTACAACTTCGAAATATAGTATCAGAACCAGCTCATATAAGCAGTGGTGTTTTTCAAGGCACTATCCTAGGTCCCTTCTTATTTCTCATTTATATTCATGAGTTAGCCACGATATCAACCTCTGCTAAAACATTTTTATATGCAGATGACTTAAAACTCGCATATGCCTATAACAAAAATTCGATAAGTAGTGTGCATAGAACAATTGAATTAGACCTTCAAAAACTAAACGACTGGAGTGTTCAGTGGCAAATGCCGTTTTCACCAACAAAATGTCATCTCATGATTTTTGGACCACTAAAACTTCCCCCCATAATGTTTATTGGTCAAGAAATAAAAGAGCTAACATCTTTAAAAGATTAAGGTCTTAGCTATTCTAATACTCTTGACTTATCCCCACATGTTAAACAAATCGCACCAAAAGCCAATCGACTATGTGGCTTAATAAGTAAAAATTTCACATTAATTACACTTAAGACTTAACTTTACAAAATGTACGTTTTACCTATTCTAGATGACTGCTCAATATTTTTCGGTACCATGTCATCAGATGACAGACAGAAACTAGAAAAAATCCAGCAAAGGTTTACCAGACTTCTGTGTAAACGCGATGACTCCCGAGACTCCTATTCAATAATGTACAATAGATATGTTCTTAAACCCCTCTGGCAAAGGCGACTCCAAAATGGTTTGACTTTCCTATTTAAAGTGACACATAATCAGAACATCCTTAGCAATAATATGTTAACAAATCAAAACGGTTCACGTCCCACTAGAAACAACCAGCATACAATTCATAACGCTAAAGCTAGGACGGCCCAGCGATCAAATTTCTACACCATAAGATATGCGATCATATGGAATGCCCTAACCAACAATATTCGCAAAAGCCACAGTTTAGCTGAATTTAGAAGAAAGACCAAGCAGTTCTTCTCAAATGACATAACGCATATATTTCTGAACAAAATAGGACACTTTGCTAACCAGTTCTTTGACGTCCAATTCGGACCAAAAGGGATCTAACGGTCCAGGAGAGTTCCCGCACATTTTGGAAAAAACTGGCCACTGCTGGAGGCTTTCCAGTCGACGGTTTCCAACGCTGATAAAATCAAAGGTTAAGCAAAATTGTGCCTTGCCTCCTTTTTCAATCTTTAAAAATAAAAAATAAAAACTAAGAACAATTTATCTATTCCAATATTCTTCGACTAACATCTCAATGTTTATAAAAAAATATTATGAAAGAAAATAATTTTCTCTTCAGCTATACTAAAATATATATTGTTTCCTCTTATAATGTATCAGAAGTTTAAATACTAATAATGTGAATCTCAATCTCACTTAGATATTCGACAAACGAAAGGCCAAGTGTCTTCTGCCGATGCACTTGAATGACGATGGTGCTTCTAAATCAGCTTCCAGCTGCCTCGACCCAACTCAGACATCTGCAACGTCTCATCTAATCATCAAAATCCTGCCAATGGACAATGATTGTAATCTCCGTATCGAGCAGACCCATGCATATGGAAGATGCGATGTCCTGTAACGGCCGAGTCGAATGCGTCCAATCGGTGGGGACCAGAGGTTA
>JAYGXS010000229.1:0-39008 GCA_036362985.1 Ligula intestinalis
ACTGTACCTTTGCTAGGAACACTGGAACCTTCAAAGGAACTAACACACGTGCATGATAATTTAAAAGTGGAAGTCAGTAGTCTGACACAATTTTGTTTTATGGCCCGACAAATCCCAAACACAGATAATTTTTTTCAGTTGTATTTTAAAGAAACATTTCTCACTTTGCCACATCTTGTCTTATTATTCTCTCTAAGTTTTGAATGGGCCATCCAAATCAGGGAATAGCCAGCATATCACCATCTTTTCCCCAACATGATGTCTACCGCCCTAAACCATCTCATTGGAAGGGTTATAAAACACAGTTCCCCCACTCTAATCTCAAACCTGACGAGGACCCCTTGAGCAGTACCGCAGGGCATGAGTTCCGTTGTCAATGGAGTGAACAGGACAAAAAGTTCAGATACCAGCGACGTCTCTATGATAAATATAAACGGGAGGAGCGTATCTACCAGACTATGCTCGAAGGCAGAAGGCAAGTTTGATTTTTTTAAGGAAAGGATTTACTTTTTATGCATTTAGACAAAAACTGGGTCAATTACTGGCAGGCGAAAATAAGTATTTGGAAGAAGCAAGAAGGAAGATGGAGATCGGAAAGACACAGAAACTGTCCATGTTGAATGAAGAATTGAAGACTGTAATGCAACGACGGGAAAACGACCGTCGACAATTAGTTGAGGCGTGTTTGATGTGAGTAATTTTATGCTGCACTGCATTTAAATGCAAACTTCAACCGCTTATGCTAAGTAGGTGTTGCATGAGAAGGCCGGATAAATTGTGCATCCTAAAGGAAATAATTGCAATGCATATAATTCAGCTGGGGCCACCCATGCACAGTCTTCTCATCAAGGACTGTACGAAAGCCTTTTGCGCAAAAAACGGGCTTCAGAGAAATTGGAACTTTTTGGAAATCGAACAGGCAGGCAAAAAATACCATAGCCTATGCTCCTATAGAAACTGACTGCATATCTATATGTATGGTTTAAATATAGCTATGTGCTCATTTATTTCAACACCAAACTCGCAAACTAGTACCTTCAGCCTTTTCAGATGGTTTGTAGCAACATTCCTGTAGACTGAAAGTTGGCTTTACAATAACGTATTGCATGTGCGTCTTTTCTTCGTAAAAACTGTTTAGCACTGCAGTTGTCAACACAACTGGGCGGGTAGGTGCCGTAGAGCCATCAGTGAGCAACGACTATCGCTGTCATTATACCCGATCGCGACCGACAAGGCAACGAGCCCCTGCCTCAGTGGTTATAGCTTTGAGCTAAAACTAAAAGAGCAGGTGTTTGAGTCTCAGATGTCCCCTAACCTGGAGCTAGTTAAGAGTGGATGAGGGCAGCTTATAAGCCAAAAATGGTCGTCCCCGCTTGTCTTGTCTTTGCTGGTAGTCTATCGACAATTTTCCAGCAGCTTCTTGTCCAGTATAAAAAACACTTTCTGCCATCTCGAGCTTTCTTAGAACTCAGTAAACGTCTGGACGTTGATGGTCAAGTAGGCAGTACCTCCTTGTAAGTGCGTCTGGCATTCATACAACCCGTCATTGAGATATCGACGACTATTAAAATGATTATATGCTGACCTCCGGTGAGAGATGTTGTGATTTTTCCGAAAAATAATTTGTTTAAATTTTAATCCTATATTAAAAGTCATCATACTAAAACCATTGAATAGCTTAAATAGCGAAGAAAGTCAGACGCTTTGGCAGACCTCCTGATTTGTCCAGCGTTCAGTCGCAAAGAGTTTCTGAGTAAATGACACTTCGTAAATTATTCATAAAAAATAACCACCCTTGATGAAATCATTTTCTCCGTCAGTCATCGCAACCCGTAATTTAAACCGGACACTGGAGACCTTCATATGGGGACAAATTTTTATCCTTCACTTACCTATGAATCGTCACAGTCCGACCTTAGTTACCAACGTCGTCCGGTGTGTTTCCTGCAGCATGGTGGACGCAAGGACGGTGACTTGCGTGATTACTCATTCCTGGTGACAGTAGACTTGCGCTGCGTCAACTGCACTCTTTCCTCCCCCTACCCAGCTGAAAGCCGGCCTCAAGATAGAGCCAAGAATATCAGACGTGAGACCGAACGCGTTCACTAACAAAGCTAAACAGCCCGCTTACATGCACCACATACGCTTGGTTCGCACACGGTGTGTCGGTTTTTCACAAAAACAACGAATGGGTGGCTCGAATCCCAACTGAGCGAGAGTGCCATCGAGACCACATTAAGATGTAGCCATTGCAGTCTTTATCTCCGTTCTAAGAGGAGGACGGAGTTAGCCCGTCCGTTTTAGGTTTTCCGAGCCAAGGTTTTTAACGCACCGTCTGGGTCTGGTAGTGCGTCAGATTGTTTGTAGTGAAGAATGTACGCTCAGTACAGTGGGGCGCCAGTCCGCTGTTCGAGCCGATGCGGGAATTAGGCGCTGATGGCTGGCACGGCGTAAACCTATCGACAGGTGCTAGGGCTAAGAAGGTTAACCCTAACGGCTGTGATCTGACAGGCCCATGGTTCCTTTAAGAGATGAGAAAAGACGGTGGGAAAGCTAGATTGGAAGGATACTACGAGTCGGGTGGTTTATCTATCGCTGGGTATCAACCGTTTGTGTAGAGTACTTTTAAAAAGACTGTTAAACGCGAAGGCATATATAATTGAATTCTCTGGATTGGCGCTTACTTGTTCGGAAGCTGCAGACTTGTAGTGACTAGCTCAACACGAAGTGCACTTGCGAATGCCTGTCGTGACTAGCTCAAGTCGAAGTGCACTTTCGGAAAGTTTACTGCTTTAGGCATCTGTAACAACCATTCACAGGCCGAATCATGCAGGACCTCATGTGACGACTGCCAAGCAGGCTTCACTTCAAACGCTGTCCGCTGGATTGCGGTCGTGCGGTCGTCTGGTAGTCAATTTCCTACTCCCTATTCTCCTATGGATTCTGTACAGAATATACTATTCCTAACAATCTGGCTTTCCAAAAACTTCTCCCATCTCCTAAGAAACCGGACCTAGAAGATCGCAACCGTTGGGGTTAAACCTTTATTAGGCTAACCACCCCGTGATAGACTTTTAAAAAGGGATATAGGCACATTGACTTAATTACATGCTTGTAAGCATTACAGTGGACTATTCTACGCTGCACTGATGGTGGGGCAGCGATTGGAATAAGCAATTGAATTGAATTCATGATTAAATTACTCATTTAATATATTAATTTATGTTACTACATCCGGATAGGCACACTGTAACCTGATTGTCTTCACAGAGTAATCTGTCTTTGGCGGATGCACACTCACTGACTGTTTACGGGACTCGATCGTCCCGTTCGGCCTTGGGTCCAGCCAGCGGCCGCACCTTGGCTAGTACTAGAGGAGAAGGACATTATCGACAAAGACAAGAGAGACTGGAATAGCTGGTTTTGTCTTATTAGCCATCATCAGCCAGCCATACTTAAACTCATGTACTGCACAACACGTGACTCGAACCCGTGACCTGTTGATCCTGGTCTACTGCTCTACATCTGGAGCCACGTGTACGTTGTCTTGCCCCCTTCGATCAGCGTATTAACATTAGTGCTCAAGGATGGGTTACGGGGCTCCCTTATCCCGTTCTACTTTGAGATTCATTCTCGGGTTCTGCCAGCAGCCGCACTGCGGCTGGCAGTATGGACGTGGCTCAATGACCAGGACGTTGTATCTACAGCAGTTAAGGCTATCGAGACTAAGTCATAACAGTAACGATCTTCCAGGCCCATGGTTCCTTTAAGTGAAGAGAAAAGACGGTGGGACAGCCAGATTGTTAGGAATATAGTATTCTGCAGAAGGATAGGAGGACAGATGGAAAGAGTTTTGACTCTCGGATGACCGCAGTTCGGCTGCCAGGGCGTCAATTCCGGAGTGACGAGAGCATCAGTAATCGCCGGATTGCCGGTGTATGCTTTGTTACAGTAACCAACCACGTGGCTGATGTCTAGACTAGCGGTAGGGCGCGACCTTGAGGTGGGTGAAGGCTGGCTAGCGTGAGCGTGCGGTCACGCTGAGGCGTATGTGCGCGTCGGTCAAGGACAGTTAGCGCCTAGCCCCAAGAGGCAGTGGGTGCGCAGGCGGGCTAAAGGCGCTATGCGTCAGCGGATTATCTTGGGTTCCAAGTGGCTGCAAAAGGCCACTACAACCCTGCATCTAAGCGTGCCACCACACCCCCTATGCCCGGTATCCCCATGAACGCGTACCATGCCCTGATCTGGCCCATGTTAACCCAGTGTACTTCTAGAGTGTAGTCACTGTAATTGCCTATTAACACACAAAAGCCATTGTCTGCAAACCCTCCAATAAGTAAGTGGAAACGTTAGGACGGAATAGAATGCAAAACTGTCGAAATCCAGTTCCGTCTGCTTCTGTCTAGAATCCAAATGCACCGACGCTTCTCTGTCGAATGAAATGGAAGATCCTGGGCAGCTGAACATGCAAACTTCGAGAACGGTGAAAACAAGCATAGCTTAACGATGTGCCCGCGTCCGTCACCAGTTTTACGTGACTCCTAGAGAGCGTGCCGGTGGCCGGCTGCAGAACATGACATTTAAGGGCCTCGTGCAACATAGGCTAACGCTGCACTTTGTTTACCGGTTTATCTGTACTTATTTCTAAGCTAATTACATCGGAGAGCCCGAAAGATGACTATTAACAGAGATGCACGAAGATCGCCAATGCGTTGAAAAAAGAGAAGTATGCGTCGGACAAACGGACACACACCACACATATACATATATATATATATATATATCAGTAAGGGGGTATGACAGCGTCTGGGGGTAACTTGATACAGAACTGTTTCGGGCTTATTAGCCTTCATCAGCCAAGCATAACCCTGAACACCAGCTGGTCGGACAACACAAACAAACGCACTCACAGACGGCGCAGTTGGTCCACCACTGGTGTCTATCAGATGGGTCATAAGCACTTCATCGAACCGCAGTTCATCAGAGCCTCGCCACCTGCCATTTGCTGTCACTGCTGATCGGGTATATATTCACTCAGGAATGTGCGAACACCGATCGAATAGACTTCCGAACTAAACAAAGTTCGTGTGGTGGTCAGAGGTCCCCAACGGGTGACCGCCTGCCAGATGCTGTCATACCCCACTTACTGCTATATATATATATATATACATGCTTTTGAGGACATTTACATAAGTGATTAAAGCTGTAGTGTGAGTGGTGCACAAGCAAGATATCCGCCAATAGCTGCACGGCGTTCCTGAAAGCGTGTCATACCGATACCCCTGTGCCAACGAAGTTCGAGGATATAAAGGTAGTAAGTGGAAACATCCACACGGGCCATAAAAAGTTTTTTTTTCGGTGCAAACTTGGAAGATAACAACACTACGAAGATCAGCAGCTATCTATTACCACTTCCTCCCTTCCAACTGAAAACTTCCATTGACAATGCGCCATCAAAAGATCCTGTGCTGTTGCGCAAGATGTCACTATAACATCCGAAAGTGAAACCCCCTATTTCGAAACGCCGGAAAACATAACACGTGGTCCGTCAGATTCCTTCTCCTTTTCACCTTGGAGGTGAACGTAAACGATGAACGGGAATTTATTACTTCTTCCGAACGGACTTATGAGGAAGGGGTTTTGCGCTTGTTGATCGACTCTACTCTTCATTTCCCCTCCTCCTGTCTCCGAAAAAAACATAAAGCTGACAGCCAGATAAATAAAATTCTAATGTCAGCAACCGAAACTATCTGTTATTGGCACCATCGCTCTACCCAAGTTTAAGAGCTACCTTTTGGAATCGTTTGACACCAAGTCTGTATTTGGCTCGTTATGCAGTCGACGAACAAGCGACTTGAACAACATTTTAGACAGTTTCCGAACTCCCCATCGTCCACTTTAGTATTTCTTGAGGGCTTGTGGCCAAATTGATAAGAAGATTGTCTTAATACTGATATATTTAGTAGAAAGTAGCAAAAGCGACCATATGGTTAACTGCTTGTATCACTTACCGATAATGATACAGATGATTTCACAGCTGGCTAAAGGTATTCAAAAATGGGAGAGAACAAGGGCCTTGAGATTTCAATGCTGCTGATTAAAAAATGTTTTCAAAAGCTCAGATATGCATATGAAATTATTGAGGAGCTAGCATGATATCATTAACATATTTTATTCAGACTAATCATCTTCTTTTCATTTAACTTCTCAGTGGAATGCCCATGTGCATTTAATTACACTACGTACACCAAGTACTTCATATTTGATAATTGTAATAAAATGGCTTAACAATCACATCCGAATAGTAGTTTAGTTGATTGTTTTTGGGGGATTTTAGTCAAATCAATTTTAACATTGATCCTTCATCACTTCAGACGTAAGTATCGAAATATGTAGATATAGGGATGCACTAGATAGAACAACACCCGTATTTGTTAATCAGCGGTATAACTTTACTTTACTGAGCTCTTCACAATTTTTTATGACTAGACATCGCTTAGGTTAGCTCAGAAAGCTAGAACTTTAGCTAGACTTTAGCTTAAAATCTTATGTCAATTATTTGGTGCATTAGGCACGTAAACACCTGCCTTTTTGCGTCCTTCATGTATGTGAAGATTTTCCTTCCATAGCAGTAACTAAAAACATGGATTACTGCATAAACTTAGAAACTTGCAGAAAATATTCCCTTACCATTTTTCGTTGGCATTTTGAAAATAATAGACAGTCTTCCTTTTTCGGATATGTTAATGGACAAGAAAGTCTACGGCTTCCTCATTCGACGAATTACACAACGACTATTGTTCCCAATTTTTCTCCACTAGTTGAACTTCCGCATTGTGGAGTTTTTTGGGCAACTTAAGTCTCGTAAATGCATCTAGATTCTGTTAACCAAAAATATAACTTAGTCAAATCCTGACCCCCGGAAGACCTTCTAAATAATTGTCCAGCTAAACCTTTTGTATGGGCTTTCTCCCATATTTTTGTCATAAAAACTAGTTACTAGACATACCAGTGGTCGCTACTCGAGGACTCTAGATTAAGCTCACTGTAGAACGGCAAAAGTACGTCCCATAACCTGATCGACGAACGCATCTTCCTACGATATTGCAAACTCCGAATATAAGGGACTGTTCAAAGAACCTGTAGCGCACTGTTAGATCTTTGGACTACTTAACAGTAAAGGACCAAAGCATCCGTATTCGAATCACAGGCCATTCAAACCTGAAGCCGAATATTTCTGGCTAACAGCGGCTAATCAGCCGAAATGGCCATCCTGGTCTCCCTTGTACTTGTACTGTACTTGTACCGTTTTTTTATTGAAAATGCTGTGACTCGTGCAGCTTCGCACGCAGTTAAAATAATTACGGACGTGTCAGCCGTCTTTATCCAGCAAATTTGGTTTCTATGTCATAAGGATTCGACGGTTAATGGGCTTATTAATTGGTCATTGGAATAAATGGTTCCAGTGAGCCCGCTGTACAATTTCAGTTTATATCTACGAATGGTTTTCTGAGCATTTACCTACAGGTAAACAATTATCCGAACAGACTTATGATACTTGTAGATGCAAAGGCAAACTTTTATGGTTTTTATTGTTCCCCGTGCTATTCATTTAGGTAAGAGAGAGTTACTACGTTTGCGGTGTTCCTTTTGCATGCTCACTGACAGCCAAATGAACTGACATTATTCAATGATCTGGTCAATCTGAAATTTATTCAAAGTGCACCACAAAATAGTTTTCGTAAGGCGTGCATTTCATATTTTCATGCATTCCAAAATTCTTTCAACTACGTATGGCTAAACTATTTCATTTCGAACCGAATAAACTCTCAGAAAAAGCTATAGCAGACCTCTCTTTTCAGATAAGAAAAGTCGTTCATCACTAAAGCGTTCTGTACCTAACTGCTGTTAGCTCCGAGCGCCAGTCTTCCTTGGTCAAAGCAACAGTCCTCTATACGATTGTCTCGCGTGCTAAAACCGCTTGATTGGGCTCCCCGAACGGTAACGTAGCCTGAAATTTGGTTCCATTTAGAAAGTCAATTGGCAAACATATTGTTTTCAGATATTTGTCATCAGGCCGCTACAATTACCTGGATAGTGAAATTGTGAGCTATGTACAGGTTCTAAAGTTGTCTTGGAGGGGGGGGGGGCGGTAAATCACACTCTCCGTTTACACGTCACCTGCATAACAAAGTCCGTGTTTTGAGGACGCTGGAGCTGAGAGCGGGGGGGGGGGGGGAGACGACTGCGAGCACTGTCTATATGTCAAATACACGGTGTTCGTGTGACTGTTATTAAGGTGTTTGGACGGCACGCCATCACAACCTGGAGTCGGCCAGGGAAGGCAGACTGCCTTCATTAACGTCCTATGTCCTGTTTGCTCACAAGTCTATTCTATTAAGTATTGACGTGGACTGAGTGAAGATTTTAGATACCCTAGGCCCGTTCAACGCATGTCTGCGCGTACGTACCGATGACAGTTCCTTCGCCTGACATTGCGCAAAGATTTATCGTGTTATGGTCCCGTCTAACCAATCACTGACACTTCCAGACTCGGTATGGTCTCCACTCAATCGATTCTACGGCTGAGGTGGTCACGACATTACCCAAATAATCTCCTGACCCAGCGACGACCAGACGCCTGCACTGCGTCCGACTGGCAAATCGTTCAACTGCCAAAGTCTACAGTCATTCTGCACAAAAAGGCCGTTCTTCCTATAGTATTGCCTGCCTTCTACTCGGCATATGACCAGGGGATAGGCGCGGACGGAACTTTGGCTACTACGGTAAGAACACTGAGTGGTTACAGATTGTTAGTTCATGTGGCGGACATCGACGCTCTGGCTGTGCGGCCACCCTCCAGCTGACTAGCATAAAAACGGAGATGCATACATTAATACAGTACGATTCCTGACGAACTTGGACGTAGCGGTGATCGGTACAGAGAGATAATATGCGAAACAAACAATCCCTCTGGTCGTGAATACTAGTTTTGCAGTATGTTCTCCCCTTCATTCTCGGTAAAGTTTATGAGGGGTACTGCTTGCATTCAAACAAATACTACACTATCGTGTGGAAGCACTTGAAGGTCAATAGCACACTCGAGCAGAACCAATCTAAAATCATTATGTCTTTTTTCTAATTTGCGAAAATTCCCCTTGAACATTTCAAAAGATAAATTGAAAAGCATATTTTTGCTTCCGATTAAATCTTTTCAAACCTGTACATTTTTATGGTACACGGTGTATTCTTATTATTAACATTAAAATTAACGGGTGAAGGGATAGGCATCCTGCTTATTATTTTCTTTAGGAAAAGGAAAATCCCGATCGATGACGAACAGAGACGCCAGATAAATAGGACTTACGTTCAGGACTTGAAGGCTCAAATAGAGTTAAAGCAGGCTATTTCAGCCGAGAAGGCCGAGGAAGACGCAATTTTGTCAGAACTGAAGTCGCTGGAGCCCTGGATGGCAGACCATGATGACGAACGCGGAAAAGTCGTTTCACAAACCTGCGGGTATGTCCTTTTAAACAGATAATGCTCGATACGGGGTTTAGATCTCTGTCTGAAGGTCTTCGAGCGGAGAAGATGCAATACCTTCAAGCAAAATTGCGGGCGAAAGAAATAAGACAAAAAGCCTACGAAGACGTAGTAAGCAGTCATTCGTCCTTCTTATGAATTCATTTTTGTTAAATTTTGATGAAGTACCAATCTTTTCTCTTCCAGTGTATTCATTATCTTAAATCACTTTGAGGAATGAAAAGGGCATAACGCTGCGACCTGTATGAAGACGATCAGAATAAAACAATTCTCTGTTACCTTTCATAAGGAGTTTAATTCAATTTAATTTACATTTATTCAGACCTTTACTTAACTGTGTCAACATATTTGAGCATAGCTATCGGTCGTTTGTATTTCCAGACGCTTTTAAAAAACATTTTTTTCACTCAAATGTGTAAAAGCTCAAATACGAGATTAAGGAGGAGGGTATGAATGGTCCCCTTTCCTTTCACAGATAAGAATATCTGTATGTTTTATTCCCCCACATCCGTGGTCGGCTTCAAAAGCTTCTTAAATGCCTCAAACAATGACTGGTTGGTTTGACTAGATCCGTCGATACAAGGGGACGTGGAGTCACATGAATTTGCTTATCTTTAAGAACAAAGGTTTACTGGTCTAATTGTTTCTAAAATGGCTTTCCGCTTCTGTCGTTAGTTTATACCTGTTTGCCTATTCGTCTATTTTCTACGCTTTTCGACTCACCTCATATGCCCTAAACCTGGAAATTTTGTGGATCTCTGCCCTAGGAAGCCTGAGCTTAACTTTTACTTCAGTCAACACACTTCTGTGAATTTATGGGATATGCTAACTGATTGCCTTGCCTAATGTGAGCTCATTTACCATTCAAGGGGGTTACTAAATTCGAAGTGTCCAATGCACTCAGCAAGACAGTACGTCACCAAATCCAGCTAAGCACCCAACCTCGACTCGGTCGTACTCATATTTTTTTCTTAGTAGCTTTTCAGCTAGTTTTAACGCTCCCATTCTGAAATTCATATGCTTGGACTTATGACACATGTTGCGCCGATATTTGGCCGCCGCATGGCATAGCTGTGAGGGTTTCGGCTCATCAGTGGATTCCACAGCTTTCCCCGTTTGCTTTTTTGGTTGCATACCGGGTTTGAAAGTTCGCCTTTTTAATTTCTTTAGAAATTAATTTCTGTTCTCGGTGTAGATTAGTATATTCAAAGTCTATAGGCTTTTGGGCCGAAGTCCATCAGCCACTGTGGGACAACCGCGTACTATACATCTGCTGCCGACGGACAAAACAGTAGTAGTAGTATAAATTCATATAATTTACCATAGTGGCAGCACAATTACTACCTAGAAGCCCGGACACGTGTTTCGCCAGTATTTTGCAACTAATTCTCAAATTGATAAATTGGCTGCTTACTCTGCCATTTGAACCTTCATACGAAGAAGTCTAGTGGTCAGGCAAAGCATGTGGGGGCGGAGCACAGTCACTAGGGGTCAGTTTGTAGTCACCACTGATGATCTTTAAAGCAGGTAGGGGGGCGTCCTCCAATTGGCGGCCCTGTGATGCTGGTGAGCCATTATCGCACCAGAGATAACGTCCCCTAAACGGGTCACGTGATAGACGCGCTGGGCCAACACTGAGTCTAGATGAGGGCGCGGCAGGCATTACTCCGGTTGCGCTTTCATAACAAATGCCGAACATGGAGGGGGAGGGGGTGTTGGTGGTATGCTCAGGCATCAGCCCTCCCTTCTCTCCCACGGCCCTTATGACGTTCCCACCCAATGGGATCTGCATCAGGCTAGACAACTTCAGCCTCTTGTGTCCCATCCCGCCGTCGGTCTTCTTGATTTTGCTTTGACGTCGGGCACAGGTGGTTGGGAGAAGAGAGGGTGGTAGTTTCAAAGCAAGTCTACTACCTCCTAAAGCTAATTTACGTGTACATTACCGTCTGGAGAACACCGTGAATCTTGCCGGACTACGACGGTCAAGCTGTGATAGTGAAACAACCAGTCTCTACTTATAGGCCAAAAGTAGGCTTCCCAACGTCGGAGGTCTGATAAAGATGCCCAGCGTATGCAGTTTTTTGGTATAAGTTCATTATTTGGACAACGATTTGCCAAAGGAAGGGTTTCCTCCAGTTTTATCAAAGTTTCTAAATTGCCGAATGATTTTGAAACCTACCGACTGCAAGAACTGAATTCAAGTTTTACAAACTGAATGCTGTGTGCATCTTGTTTAAGGAAAAGTATGTTCTTGCCTATGGTTTGAGGAAGTGGTTGCATAGCTCTCATAGAATTTTGCAATAGATATGAGTCACGCTGTATATTTCAGTGGCAGTATTAATAAATTTACGGATACGATGTATTATGAATCAACACCGCACGGTCGTAAAAAAAGTCAAAATTAGAAAAAAATTTAAAACCGAACGAAACCATTCCTTTAAGAATAGAATTTAAAGAAGGCAGTCAAAATCAATGATAAAAATGCATGCTATTTAAGCAGCCATTTTTTACAGAAATCAACTTTTTCGCAGTGGCCAAAAAAGAAGCTCATCACAGAGTCGGTATCCTAGCGTGACTTAAAATAATTGAAATTGGATTGCACGATAAACAGTATTGCAACTCTACTCAATGTTGGTTTGCGAGTGATTACCAGTCTTTTTAAAATAGCGGAATGTTTTATGCAGCACTCGCCATACTGTTTGTCCAAGTTTATGACAGGGAAGCTTGTTGAAAAAATATGATGCAGACTAAATGTGTTGAGCGCAAAAGATAGTTGGCAGAATATTTAGTGGTTTAATGTCTTTTTCAATACGAAACGTGTTAAGCGAATTCGCACCTTAAAAGTGTTCTTCGTGCTTCGCTTAGTAGGTATCAGCATCACGTTTGATTCTTGCTGTGAGCGACAAAAGTTCCTATCAGAAACTGAATCAATTATAAGGAAGGGATTCTAATTAATATCGTTTTTTTTAATATTTTAACAGGTATTGTTTTCATGTGGCCAAACAGGTCAACGAATTAGCCTAAAGAATTCGAACAAGGTTGCTCTATTTAGTTCATGACATATGGTTAAAATGTTACTGCAAGTATTTGTTTTGGGGGGACTGAGGAAATTATTCGCCAAAAAAGTATTTTTGGCAAGAATTGCTTTTCATGTCAATTCAAAAAGGGCCAGCTGAAAGTCACCAATTACTTAAGACCTATGCTCTCTCTGAAGTAGCACGTAGGACATAGTGTGAGCGTTGTAAAATTGTTCATGTTGACATAGTTTGACCGTCGTAGTCCAACGAGATCGCCTGTGTTCTCCAGAGCATGGCACTATGGGGACAATGCCTTGTACATAGATTCGTTTTAAATGATAGAAGACTTGCGATGCATCTAGCGCACTCTCCACCTCTCTCTTCACCCACCTGTGCCTGGTGTCAAGACAGAGGCAAGAAGATTGAAGGCGGGATCAGGCGCATATAGCTGGCGCGGCACGTAGTATCGACCCCCCCCCCTATTTTTGGCTCTTATCATGGGAGCGTTATCCGAATAACGCCTGCTGTACCCTGATCATAGAATATAAAAATATAAGAAACTTTCAGGAGAATAAAAGAATTTGGAGATAAGGAATTAGATACTTAAATACACCGCGGTCAATTTTAAAGTTTTTATAATTGTCAGACGAATGAGGAGTTTATAGATTCATTGCTAGCAATGAATGTTCATGTTCATTTGGACTGGCACAAAACAAGAAATGTTTGCCGCACGAATCGAATGAAGAACAACAAGAAACCCATAAAATAACGTGTAAAGTACTGCCTTCACAACATACAAGTTGTATCAACTCGTACTGCGGACGAAAATGTATCCCTCACAATAGTCCTGGATGATGCCTGACTTACTACCAACATCATCTCCATAACAGACTAGTCATGCAAGCAATGTGGTTCTCTGTAAATTGAAGGAATGGTTTATCATGAATTCTCGAAGCCCACTTAACTTTGCCTTACTAAGCAACGCTTCATTTCCTAGGAAGATGTCAAAACCTAGCTTGATCAATGGTGGCTTCAAACGATCTAATTTTTTCTACCAAGGAATGTAATTTTTGCCAAAAAATAGAAAATCATTACAGCTGCCAACAGACATTACTCTGAACAAAAGATACTGTACAGATACTTTTAAACACACTTTGGTTTCGTTTCTAAAAATGGCACGAAGTAAGTTTACCTGTGCTATTCAGGATAAATTGTTAGCCGTAGCCAGTCTACATAAACACCTGAAGTTCCATACACCTTTTAGTTTATATTCACTCACGAGTTACCTGAAGGCCAAAACATCGTTCTGCAAGAAATACTTTAAAATTCCTCTCTGTATATGCGACCGCTGTTGCTGCTTTTATTTTGCAATTTCTTTGAAGACTGCTCCTTTTCCTCCACCAGAAAGCTGATAATGAGCGCATCAGGAAAGAAGAGCAGGAAGAACGCAATCGAATGGCAACCAGAAAAGCCAATTTGAAAAAAGAGTACGAAGAGCAAATTCGACGGCGTCGCGCCATTTTGCAAGATCACAACAAGAAGGAGGAGACAGTTAAACAAGCTTATGTGCTTGTTGATCAACCTCTACCAGACAATAGTCTCCAGAGAAAGGTGAATCCTCGAGATTTCATTCAAGTATCAAGTTGTTTAAAGCACTTATTTCTTTCTCAAAATCAAAAGTTTTAATTAGTTTTAATGGCGTTTCTACCGCATTTCTCCCGTGCTTTACTGATTCTACAGGTTGTAACACGATGGCTCCTGATCACTTTGACCATTAATGCCTGACACAAGTCCATCTTTACTTCTGTTTTACACTATTTTACTCCAAGTTACGTCCTTAGTGGGATCAAGTCCACTTAAGCAATCTTCTTTGTCGGTTTGTTGGTTTTAGCTGTTAAGGTATTTTAACCATGATTAATATTTTTTGTGGATGAAGTATGAGCGCGAATATGTAAGATTCCAGATAATTCCGGCAAGTAAAAACAGGTGTTTGAGTGATGTCCGCCACCGACAAAGCATTCGTTGCTCTCAATCATTCCCGTTGCAAAGCTGTCCACGCTCTAAATTTATAATCTTCAAAGTTGTCTCACCTGTAGGGAAAATCCAACCAAAATCAGGTCTAATTCCACTCAATTGAGACGGCTTCCAGCTTCGGAGCGACTGAGACCAGATTAGTTGGGTATAGGCAAGCTGGACGCATGTGACGAACTAATCAAAATTTAGTGTTTTAGGTCTACAAGAAGTAGTTAAACTGATCGCATGCTGTAAATGGTCTTCAAACATCCCCTTTTCCCCGTCGCTTACAGGTTCAAAAACAAAAAGAAGTTATGGGTTTTCTGGACTACGTGCGCGACTTCCAGACAGAACAGCAGAAACGGAATGCAGAGGTAGATCGCCTCATCGAGGAAGAAGCCAGGAAGGATATGGCCAAACAGCAAGAGATCCGCAATGTGCAGGCACGCGCACAAAAAATCCGCAATAAGGAAACAAAGGCTGTACTTTTGGAGCAAATATGGGCTAAAGGTTAGCTAATCTATTTTTTTGCTGTCACCTTGAATGTTCTTAAAATGTGAGTAAACCTTTCGTGCGATTGGCTGCTTTCTCTACCTCCGCCTGTGTAAGGATCAGCAGACACACCTAGTTACCCGATGGAATGAAGAGGAAGCTCATAGATCCTTGGAAGGCTAAAACAAAACGGGTAGTTCTAGTTCCAAATATCTAGTTTTTGACCTAGTTCATGAAACTTTATGATTGAAAGTGGGACGACTAATTTGTAGAAATTAAAATTCTGCACATTTTACTTATTGGCTTAACCTGTCCCAGGAAATGTCTTTTTGTATGCAGAATAGATAATTTTCTCAGTCAAAATCTCTACACCTTTGAACGGAAATGTGCATTTCTTTGTAGGCCGATAGTTTCCTGTGCTAATTGTCATTCTTAGCCAGGTTAGCGCTTTTAATACCATGAGAAGAGCATGATCTAAGCTCTGATGTCTTAGTAAAGTGGACTTGCATTACTTGAAAAGTGATCTCTTTCTTTACGCAAATCAGATTCAGGAAGGTGCGACCGAGCCGTATATTTTTTGAAAATCACAGAAAATTGTATGTTAACGAACTCACTCGCACTATAGGCTGTTCTGTAACGACCGCACTGAATATTACACATACTCTTAAAGAATACTGGACTATCCCTAAATGAGAACTTCACCAAAGGACTTTTCAAAAGTTATTTTAATTGTGCTGATTTATTTACTCGGTTATTTGCATGAACAGGTTTCGTGTAATGCTAAAACTCAAGGTAACACAGTTTCAACGATTTTTGACGTTTTTAGAATTTTCCTCTTTTCTAAAAGTTGGTATTTCTAAAAAATGTAATGTTACTTTTAATATTTTTCATGCTTACCATTCGCTTAAGGTCGCTTATTATTGTTTCAAACCTTTTATCCACCCGTTGGTGCCTGTTTGCAAGTAATGTGCAATATTTTGTAAGTTTCGGCAACTTTTTGAGATAGATCAGGAAGTATACGCTCATCATTAAAGGAGAGTGGAGGGAGGTGAGCTACAGTAATGAAATTGCTTCAACGGATATTGCTTCCTGTGGAATGTGTTCATACTTGTGTTCGGTCAAATCATCTGAATGCCAAACTCATATTGCTCACCCTTAATGAGGCTTTGTCAGAACAACGATCTAGTATATCTCTAGATTAATTTTTATTAGAATAATGTGACCGTTTTGTATGGAAGACTATATTCTAGTGGGATTTTCGAAACTACGCTATAGAATTTTGTCGCTGCTGGTTTTCAATCGTTTTTTTCACTCATTTACGAAAATTTGCTGACTCTCGGGACAATGAGAAAAAATATTGTCATAGCCGCCGTGAAGCTGAGTGTTTGATCGTCGGCAAAAGGGATTAACACACCATTTTGTCAGATCCTTCTGGGCAGACGTCGAGAGAAGACGGTCGTTGACTTTGGGACCGAAAAAATGTTCCACTGAAACCAGCTCCAAACACCACGGTGGTGCGCCAACAAACAGTGCAGATATATTTCTGCTGACCATAGGTGGTTAGCATGAGGTGGTAAGGAGACGCAGCTAAGTATGCAGTAAATGCGAGAAAT
Organism: Ligula intestinalis; assembly: GCA_036362985.1. Lineage (NCBI taxonomy): Eukaryota > Metazoa > Platyhelminthes > Cestoda > Diphyllobothriidea > Diphyllobothriidae > Ligula > Ligula intestinalis. The sequence goes on from JAYGXS010000229.1 coordinate 16,679, forward strand.
AGGCAAATCGAAAATTCTGCTTCAAACACCCCAAATAATTTATTAGGCAGTTGAATATGTATGGAGACACCGAGAACAAAATATCGGAGTTCATTTAAAAAAATAGTTTGATATGCGCGCGCATAGCACTATGAGGGACTTTCCGTCACTTAAGGGTTTTTCTCTTAACGTCTAGAAGTGGTGTCTTGAAAATTGTTTGGAAGCCTATTTAAGGCGAGTGCATAATCGTGTTTCAGTCCATCCCTTATTACAAAGATATTTGGTGTCACTCTGTTGTCAGTTCGATGAGCACGCAGGCCATTTCAGAGTTCTTTTACTAGGTCATTAGCATTATATAGACATTCCGACGAATGCAGGCAAATATGCGAGTCCCAGGGTTCTGCTGCAAAGAGGACGAAAGAGTGATATTTAAAACGGTAGGTGTCCTGTCCCGATCTTTAGGACTCGTAAAAGGGCCCAGCCCCAGAGACTATGAAAGCGCAGTAACAAGTTGACCGTTTTTACTCAAACAAGTATGAGGCACACACTGTCACCCCGCCGGCAGCACGTGAGGTGGGCTTAAAAGAACCCTGTCAAGGGTACTAGCCCCTCACCAGTCCCTCGCTGTTTAACTATAAAACCGTTCATGTGTTGCTACAGTCTGTTAATATCCAACGCTGGGCTCTTGTACCAGTTCTAAAGCTTAGATAAATACACTTACTGTTACAGGGATTGCATATACACCTTTGTTGCAGTCAGTTTTATTTTCCCATTCCTTTTTATCACTCTCCTGTAGAGTGTTTCCCGCTGAGTGGCATTAGTCCTGTTGTTATCATGGGCTAAACAATTTCAGTAGATTTATGTTATTTTTGCATCGCTATTATACCTCCAGTATAAGTTCTTATTTCAAATGTACAGCCAGAAGAAGATCGTAAGAATGATTATTTAAATAACGAACTTTTGGTTTTGAAATTAATGGTGAACTAGAAAATAGGCCGTGAAAAACTCCTACGCTGAAAATAGAGGCAGAGTTCAACGGGTCTCCATTTTAGAAAAGATTGTAGGAGAAAAAACTGCTTAGGAAAATAAGATAGAGGGGTAGAGTAGGCTAATACTACAATAGCTGTTCGGAATGGGATAATGAACTGTGTGTATAATTCGCTCGTGGTGGCCAATGCGCATGACATTAAATATCGTGGAAAAACCGTCAGTTATCGTGGGGTCCTCTGTTGTAGCAGCGTTAATTTGTGGTGTCCACGTTGAATGACGCCTTTTAGAATCCCCAAGGAAGAAAATAATAAGAAGGGCGTAACTTTGGAATCCACCCGGACGAGAGTTTATTGTGTACAAAACCGGGAGTTGCTTTCTCGGGCTGCTGTCGCCACTGGCTAAACTCCAGCGTGCTGCAAGTCCGCTTCGAGGCAAAGCCCAGAAAGGGGATGTACTGGCCTTGTCTTTGTCAGTCCGTGTGCAACTCACCGTCTGAGATTGGACAGTGGCCTATAAGTGATTGTCAAGCGCGTTCGCTTTTGGCATGAGTGGACGCGTTGGGATGAGGTACCTACTGCGTGAGGCACCTAAGTGGTCCTTGAGGAGTGTGACCAGTTGGGCACGCGCAAAGCTCGCGTGCGCGTCTGTCCAGTCCAGATTTCAAATCTTCGAATGAGCACGGTCACCGCGAAGGCCTGTGACCTTGAAGGCAGTCCGCATTGGTAAAGGAGTCTTTGTGGCAGTTGGTCGCAGGCACGACGCCTCAGGAAGGCTGACAAGCGGTTAGGCTACACTCCTTATACCCTCGACATCTCAGGAGCCAAAATAGAATTCTGGTGATGGTTTGCGCCCAACGAACCGGGAGCAGTTTAGACCGGATACGTTCATATGACCTCCATGGTTTGTTCCTTTTGCTGTGATTCATAGAGTTCTGAATTTCCATGATAATTCCGACTGTTTTTTAAAAAGCACACGAGTTATGTCTGCTGTTTTTTTCAAGGATTGCTTTCTATCCAGGTCTTCAGCAGGAGTTAATTATTGTTGCATCTGCTGACTACATGACAACCGAACACGGCGCCACATTTGACTAGCATTAGCCTACTACAGCCTCGAAAAGTTAGAGGATTCCAAACCTGTCATAGCTAGGTTTGTATGATTCGGTTATTTATATATTTGGAAATGGCAAGGTTCCGTTTCCGTACTTCGTCATTCTTAATGTAGATTGTAACTACAGTCTTGTCTTTATTTTTGATTCGTTCACTATCTCCTATTTCTTACATGGTTTTCATGCGTTCCATACGCAAGACATCTCTTAGAATTTTCTCTTTATTCTACTCACCATTGACACTACCATGCAGTTTATTGTATACAGAACGTATCATTGCAACTTTCCATTGACCAAAGTCTTTTCTATATCCTAGAGGCACGGCTGGCTTGCCAAGACAATCAGGCGTATGATCCAGATAGGTGCTTCCTCAATAAACTGTTCGACGCGGATGATCTTCGGCAGAGATATACAAAAGCGCTGCAAAACCAATATAGTCATAAGACAAAAGCTAAGGAAACAAATTCAGCCATGAATATACCGGACTTACAGACATTTCTAGACGAGACGGAGATGCACGCGAAGTCTCAGAAATGGCAAAAGGTGGGAGCTGTTGTGACGCATGTGCTTCCTCGGTGCGATGGTCTTACGCCGCTTCAGTAATAACACGGAGTGACTTTTAAGCCAGCCTTTTCGACTCTCGAACAATTATCAGGAAGGACAAAATCATTCTCAATTATTATTACCTTATTAATTTATCTTGTTAGCTTTTTGCATTTGTGTTATGAAATTTGAATGCGAATTTTGGTCAAAGGAAATAAAAACTTGGGTTGCAGCTGTACGAAAATGTTCTTTTGTTATGTACTCCCACAAAGGGCCACTCGTCAGGTGCAGTTGACCATCAGGGTGACCAGACCGGCGTCTGACTTGGGTTGTTAGGTATACACACCCATTAGAAATTTTACACATGGTAGCACGCCTAGATACCGGCTAATGCAGCGCCGGCCCCATGTCCCCGAAACTTGCCTCCGGCCTTCACGCTGTCATAAGAGGGAGTTCAGATTTATAAGGGAAGGGGAAGAGCAGCGGAGACTGCACAAGACTATTAGTACTAAAATTCACGCACATGGTCCCGTCCCTAAACTCGTCTTGTTGCGGAACACGTGATGGACATAATCGGAGTCGACGGTCGAACCGCATTTTAATACTTAATGGAAGATCATGCATATTTTTTTGAAACTGAGGCTAAAGTAGTTTATGGCAGCTCGGCGAGACGAAACCTCAGTTTGGTATTCTTCTTTGCCTGTTTTTCCACTCTTGTCAAACTAATCGCAACAAATTTCTGGCCGAGCCTGAAGAGGTCTGTTACGGTTGACTCAATCCAAATTTGCATAACAAGACACTTGGCAATTTTTTGTCGGTCGTCAACCGCCCACAGACGATACCACCCTCTGACCCATAAAACGGTTTTCTAAATTATGCTTAGAATTTATTTCCTGGTTGCTATTACGGTAAAGGTGTTTAAGGTTGGGTAAAGGACGTTAAGTATCCTGTCCTAGGAACCGTCGAAAGAAGTGATATTCGACTATAGAAGGTTCATAGTTAGAGAGCAATATCAGATAGCTATTGCTCTCTAACTATGTCTCTGGTGACGAATCAGCGACGAATATCGAAACGTCAGGCGAATAAAAGTAAATAAAAGTATACAATTTATTATTATTATGATTCTCAATAGAAGGTTCCCTAAGTTAGAAGTCAGTAAGACCAATTATATAGTACAGTATACTGTAGGAAAAGGAGCTAAAAAAGGTTTTGCAGAAAAGAGCGGCTCACAGTAGACCAAGCAGTTGTTGTGTCCGTTTTCTGGGTTCTACGCAAGGTCGGAGGCGAGAAGGTTAAAGGTCACAAATAGTCCGGGACCTTTCCACAGAACTACAGAAGCTGTTTTGATTATCGCTACAACTTCCTTCCCGCGTTTTTCTAAAAGCTCCACCTTACTAACCTTATTCAATGGTTCCATATTTTCCTCTTTCTATTTTCTAATCACCTGCCCAATCCCCTTTATCAATACATCACTTCTAAATTCGATGCACCCTAGCTGCATGCTTCAGTTCTTTCTTTACATGGTTTTCTTGTCTACAAACATGTGCTGAGAATAAAAAGTGACGAACAAAATTTATAACTTAAGGAGGAATATGATTTGTGAATAGTTGAATTTGTGAGACTTAGGAGCTTCAGAAAGGGCTGTGGTAGGCATCTTTTGTGAAGTCGAAATGCGCACAATTTCGCAAACGCCTGCAGGTGCGTACTTTGAGATATAAATAATAATACTCGTATCGTTTGTGAGAAAGGCAGAAGTGCAATGGAGTGCCTATGCACATAAGTAGCACTCAATCATCACTGGCGTCTGGTCGGTCTCACTCAAGTAACCGCGAACGCAATAACTGTTTTTTTCAAAACTCTCATTTGTCCGACGAGCTGGAGAACCGGACTCGAAAATTCACACAATTAACTGTATTCCTTCTCAAAGGACTTCATCGTTAATAACGGGCTTTCTCTGTCTTTGATAAAGACTGCTTCGCTTAGGTCTTTGGAACATTTTTGCGGCCGAAACTGCAGTCCGCTATCCAAACCTGGGGACCCTGGACCACAAAAGACTTCAATAACCACAAAAAGGTTCAAGGGCGTCCATCAATACCTGTGACTGGACAGGACTCATTACTCTATAAAACACGTTTATCTAACTTTGACATATTTTCTTTGAGTTGCAGGCAGCTACGGGGTGACCTGATACAAAAATGTCGTATAATGCGCATTCAGGACTGCTGTTTTCTACCTCGCAAATTCTTCAAATAAGCAACAACTTCAAACTTAAGAGGCCATCTATTCAAACTACGTCTAACTGAGGCGAAGCTGGACACACGAAAGATCTTCTTTTATAATAGAGTGGTCGAAGCTTGGAATATACTGCCTCTGGATGTTATTATGTCCGCTTCCGTTGAAGTCTTTAGGAGACCGCTAGATTACTAAACCAATGCCCACTCTAACACCAGTCGACCTCTGTAGTCTGACCATAGGCGAAAAATATTGAATTATTATAGTGTTACTTACTACGTTTGAGTGACATTTAGGTATGAATTTATTTTCTGTGCAAAATTCAGCTCTATGGATGCATTTCCCTTATGTCAGTCAGTCAGTCAGTATATTTGAGGAAAAATAGGCTTGTGCATTTGAACTCCCTATTTGTCACATCACAATCTCAATGATTACAGACAAGGATAACGAGTTTTCAGTCAGGAAAATATAGACCGTCACATGATGCAGTTGTGCTTCAAGGTTAATTTGTCACATAGTTCACGGTGTTTGAATGTTTCCACAGATTGGGACATAAGAATAGCCCCAGGTAGTTTATTCCAAGGGTCCGCGACACGATTAGAGAAAAAATACTTCTTCACATACAATCGTCCTTGGGGCACATACAGTTTGCAGGGATGACCCCGGAGATTAGTTGTAGTGGTGAGTTGGAAAAAATCGTCACACTTTATCGCATGTATGTTCTACCCATCCTAGAATACTGCTGTCCCCTCTTTGGTCTAATGAATGCTTCGGACCGCGGTAAGATTGAAAATGTACAGAGAGTATTTACTCGCAAAATATTCGCTCTTCCTCGATCCACTCTTTCTTATACGGAGAGATGTCAGTTAGCGAACATGACATTTCTTTGGGTCAGAAGACTCGAAGCGGGCCTCTGTTTCCTCTTTCGCGTTAACTCTACCCCTAACCTTCCACGAATCAATGCTCTCATTCCCGCAGATAGACCTTATGCCACCCGTAATTCCTCCAGGATTATTGCACCCCCCTTAAGCTCCACTTCGAACCATTCTCACTTCTTTGCCTCCAAATATGCCTTCCTCTGGAATAATATTCCCCTCGAAATTAGGCTGTCGTCGAACTCAGCAGTTTTTAAAGTCAAATTACGTAAACACTTAAGTTCGGAAGATATAAAGTCCTTGTTATCCGTCTCCTTCCCAAGCACACAACTTTTGGACTTTGAAAAGGTTTCCCCTGGTATCTGAGGTGGTTATGTTAAGATAAAAAAAATTTCCTTACATGTCTAGCTTCTTCCTCCTTTGAGTGATATTTGCAACGATGTTTCGTCCACTTCTCTGTCCAGTCAGCATTGCCGTTTTCTCCATTCTCCGTTTTACAACCCTGACGATAGGCTTCATGGTCTTTAGTCATGCTCGTGGCGGTTCTGCTTTTTTCACCAGCTCGTCGCTAAACTCCGCAGTCTACAAGTTAGCATCTCCGGCGTTTCGTTGATGATCAGGTGACCTCTGCCGTTCCCTCATCTTCCTGACTCTGTTGTCCACGATGGCCTGCTCCGGTCTCATCTCCCTGATGGTTGATCATGAAGCCAGTCGGGCGGTGTAACAATGGTGAATGACAGCCTCTGCTGTTATATGATTTCTCCAATTACAAGAAGCGTTTCCAACCCTCATTCGTTCTCATCAACAGTCCTGTCTCATTTGCACTAAAATCAATCCTGTCAACCAACCCCCTTAATTTTTTGAAGCAGTTTTTTTTCTCCTACGTTTTGTTTTTTTTAAGCGGGGGTTCGCTGAACTCCGCCCCAGCTTAAATGGGAGGAGTTTTTTTTTCACTGCTTCCTCCTTAGTTCACAATGCGTTCACTACTATTTTAAAATGAGGATATGTTGGTGAATATGAATTAATCTACCAACACTTCTAAACGCTCCCGCTCTCTATGTGGTTGTTTCATGGAGAGCAGCATTTATTAACTTTGTATTTATTTTTTCCACAGCAATAAGTTTGCAATGACGAGGCCCTCTGGGCCTAAAATATAAAATTTATTTATTTATTTACTTGAGAGCGCAGTCCAGGCCACGCACGATACGGAAGGTTTGTATCAAATCTGCACGTAACTGCCTATAACTCTGAGGATAGAGATTAAGATTATTCACGTGGATCTCATATGGTAGTGCACCTTCGCCTCTTACTTAGTTTGTGGCCCGCTGCTGCACCCTTTCAATTACGTTATAATCTTGCCGCATCTGCGGTCTACAGGCCCAAATCGCGTATTCAAGATGTGGCCTTATGAAGGTACCGAACATTTTCGAGAAGCAGCCTTCATCCAAAACCGTGAATGCCCGCTTGATGGCATACAACATTGAAGTTGCAGTTTTAGTCGCCTTGCAACATTGTGTAGAAGGTCTGAGGTTGTCTGTCATCCAGATGCCGAGATCTTTTTGAATTTCTGCTTCTTGGAGTAGGATTTCGTTCAGATGGTAAGGTCGCGCATCAGGGAACGAATTTCGATTTCCCAGGTGCAGCAGAGTGCATTTGTTCGAATGGAAGGACAGCAGCCATCTGTGCGACCAATCATTTAACCGACAATGATTTTCCTGGAAGTTATCTTCATCGGCAGGACACTTGATGACCTTCCATATTTTTACATCATCTGCAAACATAGCACACTTGCAGTCCAATTCCTTTACACAATCATCAACGAACAAGAGGAAGAGGGTGGGTCCGGGTACTGAATTTTGAGGGACTCCACTCTCGATGACTGTCGGTCTTGATTGTTGTCGTCCCACACACTCAATTTGGGAGCGATCAGAGAGGAAGTTCTCAATCTACGTAAGAAGTCTGCCTTTGATGCCCATCAGTCTCAACTTGTGCAGGAGAAGTTGGTGTGGAACACTGTCGAAGGCCTTCTGGAAATCAATGTAGGCCACATGTGCGGTGCTTTTTGCATCAATTGCCCTTTTCCAAAATTGCATCGTGTAAAGCAAGTTTGTAACACATGACCTAACCCTACGAAAGCCATATTACGCATTGGACAAGAGATTGTGAGTTTCACAATAAGCCATCAATTTCTTCTTAATAATCTCCTCCATTACCTTGCACCATATGGAGGTCAGACTCACGGGTCTGTAGTTGTTTGCAAATGCACGACTGCTAGCGGTTTAGTCAGCTCTCGAGCAAGTTCCTTGAGCAATTTCGAAGAAATCTCATCTGGACTGGACGATTTACATTCCTTTAAGCTTTTTAGTTCTTTAAAAATCTTTTCTTCTCCAAACAGAATGTCCTAAGTATTTGGCGCTTCCGCGATCTCTTCACTAGTTGTGATGAAGGCAGTTTCTGTGGCGAAAACCGAATTTAAAAAACTCAGAAAATTGTTCGGTTTTGTTTTTACAGTCGGAGATCTCGAAACCTTCATCATTTTTCATGATAGGAATCAGGCTCCTGTTACGTGTGCTTTTCCTTACGTAGCTGTATAGCAACTTCAGATTTTGACTGCTCGATGAAGCAAATCACTCTCAAAGTCCGGTCGTCTTTTGAAAACCAGCTTTTTTACCTCGTTGCGCTGGATTTTGTATCGTTCGAAAGCTTCGTTATGAGTTGTTCTCCAAAACTTCTTCCAAAGCTTTCCTTTTTTATTGATCGCTCCTTTTAGATCTCTTGTCAGATACTGAGGTCGGTTAGATATTTTGGGCACTGATAGTGGACAATGACTTTGCGTATGATGCAATAACCATTACTTAAATATATTCCAGTCCCCAGTGACATCCCAGGAAATAAGAAGACCCCAGCCTTTTTGCAATGCCTCTGCGCTCATTTGCGAGAAGTCTTCTCGCCATATATTCAGCCTTGGTTCGTTTATTGTAGGAGGTACAGAATATTGACCATAATTCCACGAAATTACAGCGTGGTCATTTCGATCAAGTGAAGGTATGAAGCATACCTCGTCTATACTGTCAGGATGCTTGGTAAAGACTAGATTGAAACAACCAGCCGGTTGCCCTCCACGTGCTCTAGTTGGAACGAGGAAGTGTTGTGTGAGAAGAGCCTCAAGTTTCGTTTTTAAAAGACGGTGATCGAAGGCATTTCTAGACCAATTCGCCATCAACACGTTCCAACTGATGCTGGGGACATTGAAGTCACCCACGAGTACAACATCAGGTCGACTGCCTATCTCCTTAATGCACTCCAGTAGACAGGCATCTGCATCAGGGTCTGTCCGCGGTGGTTGGTAGACGGTCACAGCTTCCAGAGGTTGCGACACCGTGCCTTAATTGTCAGCCAAATAGTCTCCATACCATCGTTAATCTTTTCAGTCCTCTCACACACAGGTTGCTTTTACATACATAGCTACTCCTCCTCCTTGCTATTCCACCCGGTCTCGTCCAAATATTTGGTATCCGGATAGCGCTACTTCGGTATCCCTGATGCTCTGTGAAAGCCATGTTTTTGTTACTGCTATGGAGTGAGACATGGGAAGTTCATCGTGGACAATGGGGTCGAAACAAGGAGGGGACAGTAAATGTGACAAAATTATCACCAATGTGCCGGAATTGCGAACTTTCGGACTGCAGTGCCCCCCAAAAAGAGAGAGACAATGCTTTATTTTGAAGGACATATCCAAAATTGTCTGCAAAAATGTCTCCATTTACGGAGAGCAAAGGAAAATGTGAGTAAAGTGCCATGGTAAAGGTCAAAGAATACTCAAGGGTAGCATGGTATCACATGATGCAGTTAGGTGGGATCCTGCTGTTGAGGGTTCGGGACGCTTATTGTCATGGGAAAAATAATAAAGCGGTGAGTTAAGAAGGGGTCATCCAGGACAGCAGGAGAAAACAGAAGAGGTCAAGGCAACATCATTGACATGCGACCCACCAGACTCCAGGGTCCACCGACAAGTTGGCGACCACGCGATAACCATCAATAGCGACCTCGAAGATCACTGCGAAGGTAACAAAACGGAGAAGAGTTTGCAGCATTTGGAAGACATGCTTGACTCTGCAGAAGAAAATGCTAACGTATTAAGAAACAACTTTACTATCCTGGGAAGAGTTTCAAATGCTAGGCGGACCCTTTTCGAAAGCCACTAGTTGCAAGTTTGGAAAGGAAACAGACAGGAACGAATTTAATTCCTCCAAATTTTAATGCTTACGTTATTTACCTTTGAAAATCGATAATGTAGAAAATAACCTAATTTTAAGTGGAAGATCGCTCCAAATAAAAGCATCTTTGGAGGTAAAAAAAAGCGAGAACGGTTAGATGTGGAGCTAAGGGGTAGTTAAATTATCATAGAGGAGTTGCGAGTGGCGTAAGGTCGGTTTACCGGAATAAGAGCGTGAATTTGTGGGAGATTAGGACTATTGTTAACGTGAAACAGAAAGTATATACCAGCTTACAGTCTTCTTACCCAACGAAATTTAATGGCTCCTAACTGACACCTATCTGTATAAGAAATACTAGACCAAGAACGAGAAAATATCTTACGAGTGAAAACTCGCTGAATCTTTTTAATCTTACTACGGTCAGTCGCGTTCATAAGACCAAAAATTGGACCACAGTATTCTAGGATAGGGAGAACAAACATGTGGTATAGTTTTCACTTTATTTCTGGAAGGAAGAATTTATGCAATATAAACCCACATATCTGTGCGGCCTTGGCAGAAAGTCGATCTGCATGAGGCGATAATGCAAGCTTAATCATATAATTTAGACCCGAATCCTTTATCATAGATCGTTCTTACAGTGGAATATTTTGGAATGTAATGGGTCCAGGAAGCTTTGCGGGACCAAAACACATGAAACTACATTTGGATGGAGAAAACTCCATCTGCCACGTGGCGCTCCAACTTGAGAGGGTACGCAAGTCTGCAGTGACTTTATAAACGCAACTACTGGTCAGGCCCTTAGAAAATGAGTAAATACATCAAATTATTAGGAGGTTTGGCAGATTTTCTTTAGTTGAGTTGATTCAATCGGGAAAAAACTGGAGGCGTTTGGCTAAACGCCTCGAGTTTTTTCCCAATTGGGTCAACTCAAATAAAGCAAATCTGCCAAACCTCCTAATAATTAAGTCCTCCTAGTAGTCATTCGGGTGGATTCTAGATGATTGGGCTGTCAGCTTGAGCAGTCAGCTTACTCTTCCTTATTGGTGGATTCCATATGGGTGGTAAAGTTGGGCGGGTAATATCGACCCAAGTGTGATTAAATTCATGGCGCGAGGCGGGGCGTTTGTAGCTTAGTGGGTAGAGCAATGACCTCCGACAAATGTCTTTTCTGATGCGCGGGTTCAAATCCCACCAAACGCCTCAAGTTTTTTCACAATTGAGTCAACTCAAATGCACTCAAGGTCATCAGCATCGATGAAATTTTCTGAGTTATTTAGCACTGTCGAAATTTCATTTATGCAAAGAATGAAAAGGAGGGGACCTAAAACCGTGCCTTGAAAGACGCCACTCGTGATCGGCTGAGGCATCGAGTAGTTATTGCCTCCTAAGACCTTCTGGCTGCGGCTAGACAGGTAGAACAGAGGGTCGTTGTCGGAAACTTAACCTCCAAATAGACAAAGGTCGAGAGAAGTGTACCACAAGGCTCAGTTTTGGGTCCACTGCTACTCCTGATTTACGTAAACGACTGCCTCAACGAGCTTGGTTGCGCAGCTGTCATGTTTGCGGATAACATAAAAATACGGGCTGAAATAAGGTGCGCTGACGACGCAAAGAGGTTACATTCGAACATAGATAAACTGGTTATCTGGTCGTCCACGTGGCTTCTTAACTTTAATGTACCCATGTGTCTGGTTCTACACATTAGCCCGGGGCGAAAAGTGTCGCCAAAACACAGCTATTTTATCAATGGCACCGCATTAAAAGAGTTTTATGCGCACAAAGATATGAGTATATGGACAACCGCGGACTTGATGCCTACCGAGCATTGTAAAAGGGCCGTCCAGAAGGCAACTAGTACACTGTACTGGATCAGACGAACGTTCAAAATCTTCCCACCTGAACTCTTCGGGAAAATATTTGGCGCCTTTGTGTCAGCACATCTTGAATACGGAATGCCAGTTTGGTCACCGTGGTTGAAGAAAGATGTGGATCTTCTTGAGCACGTGCAACGTCGGGCAAAAAAGATGGTCGATGGTCTCAGGGACTTACCATATCAGGAGAGATTGATCAAACTTGACCTTTTTCCTTTGTCTTACAGGAACTTTCAGTGCAGCCTGCTCTGGACATTCCGGATAATGCGGGGCCACAGTTTCTCCCTGAAAATGGAGGATTTCTTCGAATCAGCCACCACAACGCACCTGCGTGGCCATCCTTACAAGGTCACAAAAGAAGGTACTCGATTAGACCACCGAAGATATTTCTTCAGTCAACGCGTGGTCCGACCTTGCAACTTGCTGCCAAGTGAGACAGGTTTCCGCCGACACAACTGCGGAATTTAAAAGAAGACACAATGTCATTCTATTTGAAAAAAGGTGACTTTTACAACATGATTTTCTACTGCCAGCATTGTTAACAATTTTTCTGGCTGTAGATGGTTTTCATTCTGTTCCATGAAAATTCATTCGAAATTTTGTCCTGGTATCATATTTCCGCTACCTGCTTACCCTACAAGATCACAATCGATATTTCCCCTCACTCCTCCTAGGACATTTCTACATCGATATCGCCCAGCAAATACGATCTAGGATATTGTGGCTGCAACCATACGTATAGGTATTTTCCTTCGTCTCTGGAATTACTTTTATTGCGTGGACGATCTTTCGAAGTCAGAATTTAAGAAGATTTTGTTTTCCAAACAATTCGACCGAGACGCAACCTGTAATGAGAAGCTGACGACAAAGGACAGGGACGAGTATTCGAAACGAGCCACCGACCGACCAATACGATAGTCAGTCCAAATAGAGAAGTCAGTTATCGGATATGAGTGTTTTGAAGGTCCTGGGTACAAAAATAATCTTCAGGGAGAACCTAATACAAAAATAAACTAAAGGGGAGTACTGTCTTTGGGAAAAACGGCAGCTGAATCGTTGATCGGACGGGACGAGCCGCAACGACGTTGGGAGCGCGCTGGAAGACGGGGGTCCAGGTCCTCAGTTGGCCTCGTTATTTATCCCTGCCCGTCAAGGTCATCCAGGGAGCGGCCATTGTAGTACAAGGTAAAACAAAGGAAGTGATCAATTATCTTAGTTATTATTTATTTATTATTATTAAATTAAATATAAATATGATAATAGTTATGGATTTCCATGATCCGTTCTTTAAATACGGGGAAGATTCGCGCGCGCCCCTTATGGGTTGTGTTTCCAGAACAGTCGGCGCGTCACTCACGTGCTTCTATCCCACGTGCCTCTACATTGCTCCCCCCTTCGAAAGGGACGCTGTCCTCAGCAGCATTATCCAGGTCAACGATGGGTCCACCGTCGAAGGGTATTTCGACCTCCCCCGTCAGCAGGTACCACAAGGTAGTCCTCAACAGGAGGATTACTGGCCTCATATGGTGGACAGGGGATGCCATCCATTGGTGCTACAGGCTTCAGCCGGTTGAAATGAACCGTAAAGGGTGCGGCATGCGGCCGGTCGTGGGGGCGGATGAGGCATGTTGTGTCTGATAACACCCGAGTGACGTCATACGGACCGACCCAAGTGGGGTTAAATTTGGCCGGTACCCCTACGGGGGCTGTGTAATTGCGCATCCATACAACATCTCCCTCCTGATAAGGCGTCCCATGGGCTAGGCGGTCGTAAAACGCTTTCTGATGTCGCTGTCCTTCTTGCAGATGCAAGCGAGCCTCTTCAGATGCAATGCGCAGGGTTTTCCTGACCCGGGATGCATACGTATCGACATGTTCAATCTTAGCGGCCGACGGAAGGACTAAATCTTCAGGGAGCTGCATCTGCCGTCCGCAGGTGAGAAAGAATGGTGTGTAGTGAGTAGTGGTGTTTATCGTGGATTGGTAAGCCAGTAAACAAGTTGGTAGAACTTCATCCCAGGTAGTCGGTGGGTGACGATCGATAAATGCTTTTAAAAGGTTTATGAGGGTGCGATTGGGTCGCTCAACTTGGCCGTTCCCTTGCGGGTGATAGGCCGTGGTCCGAGTTTTCGTAATGTTCATGAGACGACAGAAGTCGTGGAGGACGCTATTCTCAAACGAGGAACCACGATCAGAATGCAATTGATCCGGTGCACCCCAGCGGCAAACCCAATGGTTGAAAATGGCACGGGCGACTGTCGGGGCTTTGGCATCAGGTAACGGGACAGCCTCAGCCATCTTGGTGAAGAAATCAACCATGACAAGGATGAACTGATTACCGTTATCAGAGGGAGTGAGGGGCCCAACAAGATCAACGCCTACCCGCTCATTGGGATAGCCAGTCTTAATCGGCTGAAGGGGCGCCCGTGAGGACCAACCAGGAGACTTAGAGCTGAGACAGAACTTGCATGCACGAATCCTATCTTGAATGTCACGTTTTTGATTGGGCCAGTAGTAACGCCGGCGGAGAGCCCACTCAGTCTTGTGGATGCCAGAATGACCTAAGTCGGTGTGCATTCGGTCAATAACATCATCAACCATAGACAGCGGAAGGACAAGTCGCCTGGGATATTGGTCCCCGTCACGGTAGAAAAGGACGCCATTCTCAATGAATAGCTTGTCCCACAACCCGTGCATGCATTTTGCCTCGTAACTTAGGCCACTAAGCTCAACTTTACTGAGAGGTCGGGCATCGGAAACCTTGCGGTTATAAACGGGTGAGATGTGGGGGTCGTCCCTCTGCGCGGCAGCCCAAAGTAAGCACTGATCGCTCTGGAGGGCGATAGTGGAGATAGCGATGTCCGTACACGAAGGACAGTCCCCATGTGGGCGGTATGGTTTACGAGACAAGGCATCAGCGTTGCCATGTAATCAACCAGGACGAAAGATGTACGAATAATCGTATTCGGCAAGCTTCTACTGTCACCGAGCAACCTGTCCCTCGGGGTGCTTGAAATTCTGGAGCCATGTTAGGGCACTGTGGTCCGTACGTATGATGAAGGGCCGAAATTGGAGATAAGGGCGGCACTCCTCAACAAAGTAAGCAAGGGCGAGCATCTCCCTGCGTGTGACGCAATAGCGGCGCTCGGCCCTCGTGAGTGAGCGACTGAGGTACTGAATAACACGCTCGGTGCCGTCTGGTTGTTGTTGAGAGAGGACGGCACCAATCGCGGTCTCGCTAGCATCAGTGTCGAGCACAAATTTCCCCGCATCACTGGCAGTATTAGGAAATACCAAAATGGGGCTAGAACAGAGCTTGTCCTTAAGCGACTGGAAGGCATTGACACAGGCAGCAGTCCACTTAAACTTAACATCTTTCTGCGTCAATTTGTGGAGGGGACCGGCTATATGGGCGTAGTCCTTGATGAAACGTCCGTAGTACGAGGCTAGCCCTAGGAAACTACGAAGTTCCGTGACGTTTGCCGGGGTGGGCCAGTCACGGATATGCTTCACCTTATCTTCGTCAGTCTCTATTCCAGAGGACGAGGCGATGTAGCCTAAGAATTTTACTCGAGGTCGTAAAAATACACATTTCGAGGGTTTAAGAGTGAGCCCAGCCTCTCGAAGACTGTTGAATACAGCCCGAAGGTTTTGCAAATGGTTGTCAAAGTCCTTGCCTAACACATTAATGTCATCCGTGTAGACTAGACAAGAAGTAGGTAGGAGCTGGGCTAGGACTTGAGTCATGAGACGTTGGAATGTGCTGGGCGCATTGGCTAAACCGAAGGGCATAATCTCAAACTCATGCAGGCCAGAGGGAACGGCAAAAGCAGTCTTCTCGCGATCCGAGGGCCGCACCTCTATCTGCCAGTAGCCTGAGGCCAAGTCCAAGGTAGAAAACATAGTGTTACCAGCTAGGGTGTCGAGGGTCGTATCTATGCGAGGCAAGGGAAAAGAGTCTTTCTTAGTAACGGCATTAAGTTTCCTGTAGTCGATACAGAGTCGCATCGAGCCATCCTTCTTTTTGACGAGCACGATAGGTGAGGACCACGGTGAGTGAGAAGGACGGATGATGCGATGTCTAAGCATGTCCTCGATAAGGTCGTCTGACTCCTTTTGATAGAATATAGGCAAGCGACGGGGCGGAACCCGAATAGGGCGCGCATCACCCGTTTCTATTCAATGCTAAGTGGCATTGGTGCGGCCAGTAGATTTCCCGTCCCAGTCAAAAATATCCTTAAATTCGCCGAGAAGGTTACGAAGCCTATCGGCATTAGCGGGATCGAGGTGCTGAGGTACTAAGTCAGCAAGGCTGGGGGTGAGGGTAGACGCGCAGACTGAATGGGGACTACGGGAGGATCGGTTGAATGGGACGTCAACTAAGGACGTCCGGAGGAGTCTGTTCCCGAAGTCCAGGGAGCACCCAAACTTCTGGAGAAAATCGACGCCTAAGATACAATCCCATGTTATATCAGGGGAGACAATAAACTGATGGCAGAAACAAGAACCAGAAAGGGTCAAGGAGAACTCCACGAAACTAGTATAACTAAGACTAGTGCCATTAGCCGTGTGTAAAGAAAAAAGAGGCTTAGGAATATATCTAACACGGGTTTGAAACTCTAGGAAGGGCTGCTGACGTATCAATGAGCAACCAGCCCCAGAGTCAATGAGACAAGAAAAGGTGGTAGAGCCGACAGCAGCTACAAGTAGGGGACAAGAGGAAGAGAAAAGGCTTGAAACTACAATATCAGAGAGAATGAGGCACTCACCGTCACCAGGGTTAGGTCCAGCCTCGATTGCCATAAGTGGACGAGGGCCAGGGAGTCCGTTTGGCCGCCGGGGTTGCTGATGGCGCCAGCGGTCCCGACGAGGGAAGGAAGACGCACAAGAGCACCAATGGCCAGGAGTCTGAGTACCAATGGTGGCCGACGACCGAATGGCTGCAACCGCAAATTGTGCTCGTGGGGAACCACAGGCGGACTGCAGAGCCTCCTCGCGCCGGGCAACTTCAATGGCCGCATCCAAACTGGTGGGTTGTTGCCGAAGGACAACTTTCCGGACCTCAGGGTCTGACAGGCCATTGACAAATTGCTCCATGACCATATAGTTGAGGGAGTTCAGGTCCAAGTGTGGATACGCCTGCTTGGCCAAGAGACGGAGAGCTTGTTCGCATTGAAGGACGCTCTCCAGAGGACCTTGAAGTCGCTGGTGGAAGTCAGAGACGAGGATCCAGGAAGGAGTGGCCTGGCGCAGGACACTGCTCAAGGTCCTGAAAAGGTCGTCCACGGATTGGGTCGATGAGGCACCAGCAGCAAGGGCAAGATCATAGACATCGTCGTCCAACTGGGCCAGAATCGTCCGGGTCCTGGCCGTCTCATCCACTCCGTCGAGGTAGTCACGCATGCGTGCTTCCCAGCGCGGATAGTCGCAAGAGAGCGTCAAACGGGAAGGCGGCCGGCGGGAGGACTGAAGGCTAACCTGGAACAGTTGAGCCAATAAATTCTCCAGAAGGTTGTTGGCCATGGTAAACACCGCTGCAACCAAATTGTAATGAGAAGCTGACGACAAAGGACGGGGACGAGTATTCGAAACGAGCCACCGAGCGACCAATACGATAGTCAGTCCAAATAGAGAAGTCAGTTATCAGATATGAGTGTTTTGAAGGTCCTGGGTACAAAAATAATCTTCAGGGAGAACCTAATACAAAAATAAACTAAAGGGGAGTACTGTCTTTGGGAAAAACGGCAGCTGAATCGTTGATCGGACGGGACGAGCCGCAACGACGTTGGGAGCGCGCTGGAAGACGGGGGTCCAGGTCCTCAGTTGGCCTCGTTATTTATCCCTGCCCGTCAAGGTCATCCAGGGAGCGGCCATTGTAGTACAAGGTAAAACAAAGGAAGTGATCAATTATCTTAGTTATTATTATTTATTTATTATTATTAAATTAAATATAAACATGATAATAGTTATGGATTTCCATGATCCATTCTTTAAATACGGGGAAGATTCGCGTGCGTGCCCCTTATGGGTTGTGTTTCCAGAACAGTCGGCGCGTCACTCACGTGCTTCTATCCCACGCGCCTCTACAAACCTCTTTAAATTAAACGCAACCTCTTTAAACTGAATGCAACCTCTTCAGACCAGCAAATTTGCGGCCTAGTAAAAGAATCGTCAAGATCAGAATATTCTCGAGACCTTCAAAGGCTGAGTCGTTTCCCAAAGCGCTTATTAAAAAAAAGCTATAGTATTTTTTAAGTTTACTCTGATTATTTGTCGTGAGTCGTAATCTGATAATCATATCAATTACTTTTTTTCTGAACGTAATATCAACTACAGTTTGTTTAGCAATTTTAAGAGATTTCTAAACAACCAGCTGCGGTAAAATCATATAGGCTGAATTTTTCTAAATCATCTCACATTTAAAGCAGATTTTATCAAAATTATGAGAACGAAAATAATAGCTCATCGTAAGATATCTGCTCCCAGACTCAAGCGGGGCCTGACCACGCCTATTAGTCAATGCCTTGATATCAACATGCAGCCCATTGTCAAGGCTAAGCAAATTGATTTATCTGCATTACAGAACTGTTATGACTTCATGATGAAGTTTGGTTCTGTTTTGTCAATACTAGGCAATCTGTTTGATGGTAAGTTATCAGATGTGTCCTCGCAAGATTGTAAAAAGTTAGACTCCCTCGTCCATCTGATAACCATGGGAGCTTTTGATAGACAAAAGCGAAGCTTAAACTTTATTCTAAAAATGCCTCCATATTAAGTCGCCCTTTGGATATTGCAAAAGATTTTCTATGTTCGGGTGGTTTCAACTACAAAATTGCAGAAGCCAAACGCCTCCAATCGCATAGCAAAAACCCACCCATCCTAGTTAAATTGTTTTCACCGATCGAGATGCACTCAATCTTTGCTCAACGAGGTCGCATTTCCCGATATTTAGAAATGACTAAAAGTTTCCTCAGTCGAGATCTTACACCAATCGAGCGAAGAAATGCGGCTCTCCAGTCCAATAGACAAAAAACTTCTCAGCCTACTATTCCTAAATCTGTTCGTAGTCCCGATAGGGTAAATGCACTCGCTAATCCTCCCCCCCTCCGCATACCTGGCAATACACCCACTAACGTCAATGTTCCCGTTATCCCTGCCTCCCAGATGTCTATTCATAGTCCCATAACCATCAGTACACCTGCTATCCCTACCCCCCAGATGTCTAGTTATAGGCTTATAAATATCAGTGCAATAGTTAGCAATAGTTATAGCAAACTACACCTTCTATAGAGAGGACCGTGCTAATAAACGAGGAGGAGGTTGTATGATCTACATTAGATCTACCATAGAACAGAGTGGCTTTGAGGTTCTTCAGGAGACGTTCAATGGCGAAGCGTGCTTCGCTATAATAACATCCAAGACCCTTAAAAGCATTCTAATTGGATGTTTCTACACCCCTCCGGAATATAGTAATGATGACACTGGTCTTACAAATCTACTAGATACTCTATCAAATATCCAAACCGAATATAAGATAATTGCAGGAGACTTAAACCGTCCAGAAATAAACTGAACAGAACTATCAGCCCCATCCAGACATGATGAATTATTATCATCAATTGTTTTTTATAACTGGACGCAAATAATAAGCAAACCAACCAGGGGAAACAATATACTCGATGTTATTCTCACCAATGATATCTGGCCCTTATATACGCACTACGACAGCTTAACCTTTGATAGTGATCATAAGACAATAATAGCAGTGCTCCCTATTAACATTAAAATAAGACCTTATCCTACTTACACTTCTATAAACCCCAAAAATGTTGACATTGAATCTATGAATAACTACATAAGGTCATTGGATTGGAGCTCTTTCCTCCTAACAGCATCCCCTCTAGAAGCTGTAAACATATTATATGCCACCCTTAATTTAATTCGAGATACCCTAATTGACGAGAGATCCCTATGTAAGAAATCACTTATCCCAAACTTCCTTTCCAAATGGCTAAAAAAAACTTAAAAACAACTCCACGACCCATGTATTAGTTATCTATCTACGCTCAGACGCATTACAGAGATTCACGAGTTAGCCCAGAACATTGAAACAAATAAGACGATGGCAGCAGAACATCGGGCAATCGAGTCCCCAGAAGGGACAGCCCAAATCTTCAGGAAACAAATGAATAATCATCAAAAACAAGGCCCTCAAATCATGCTTGATGACTAAGGAATAGTAATAACAAATGACAACCAAATAGCAAATCTTTTTAACGAGTATTTCTCAACTAACTATTCAGTCGAGGAAGAACCAATCCCCCAACCAACAGAAATGACGGCACTAGTATTAAAAGAGATATTGTTTAACGAAGAAACTGTAGAGAAAGCTATCCGCCAAGTGTCCAATTCCACATCATATGGAACGGATAGAATCCCTCCTTGCATGCTGAAACATATGACATATGCCCCAATACTTCTGTCAAACCTTTTCCCGTTACTGCAGTCAAATGGTACTTATCCAGAAATATGGAAAAAAAATCATGTACCACCCCAATTTACAAAAACGGAAATCGGTCCAATGCCCAAAATTATCGTGGTGTTCACCGAACATCGGTTTTAGCAAAAATCTTAGAAAAAAATAATTTATACCCAAATGTTAGACCATCTGACGAATGTAAATCTCATACCTCCCTCTCAACATGCCTTTTTACCTAAAAAGTCATGTCAGTCCTGCCATCTCACTTTCTTGGAATTCGTCTCCAGAAATCGAGATGATGGGAACACGGTAGCTACAATTTACTTTGATCTAAAAAAAGCCTTTGACAAAGTTCCCCATAAAATACTGATCGTGAAGCTAGTGAGTCACGGGATTCGCCCCCCCCCCTCCTTGATTTCCTCAAATCCAGCTTCAAAACCGATTCCAAGTAGTACAACTTCGAAATATAGTATCAGAACCAGCTCATATAAGCAGTGGTGTTTTTCAAGGCACTATCCTAGGTCCCTTCTTATTTCTCATTTATATTCATGAGTTAGCCACGATATCAACCTCTGCTAAAACATTTTTATATGCAGATGACTTAAAACTCGCATATGCCTATAACAAAAATTCGATAAGTAGTGTGCATAGAACAATTGAATTAGACCTTCAAAAACTAAACGACTGGAGTGTTCAGTGGCAAATGCCGTTTTCACCAACAAAATGTCATCTCATGATTTTTGGACCACTAAAACTTCCCCCCATAATGTTTATTGGTCAAGAAATAAAAGAGCTAACATCTTTAAAAGATTAAGGTCTTAGCTATTCTAATACTCTTGACTTATCCCCACATGTTAAACAAATCGCACCAAAAGCCAATCGACTATGTGGCTTAATAAGTAAAAATTTCACATTAATTACACTTAAGACTTAACTTTACAAAATGTACGTTTTACCTATTCTAGATGACTGCTCAATATTTTTCGGTACCATGTCATCAGATGACAGACAGAAACTAGAAAAAATCCAGCAAAGGTTTACCAGACTTCTGTGTAAACGCGATGACTCCCGAGACTCCTATTCAATAATGTACAATAGATATGTTCTTAAACCCCTCTGGCAAAGGCGACTCCAAAATGGTTTGACTTTCCTATTTAAAGTGACACATAATCAGAACATCCTTAGCAATAATATGTTAACAAATCAAAACGGTTCACGTCCCACTAGAAACAACCAGCATACAATTCATAACGCTAAAGCTAGGACGGCCCAGCGATCAAATTTCTACACCATAAGATATGCGATCATATGGAATGCCCTAACCAACAATATTCGCAAAAGCCACAGTTTAGCTGAATTTAGAAGAAAGACCAAGCAGTTCTTCTCAAATGACATAACGCATATATTTCTGAACAAAATAGGACACTTTGCTAACCAGTTCTTTGACGTCCAATTCGGACCAAAAGGGATCTAACGGTCCAGGAGAGTTCCCGCACATTTTGGAAAAAACTGGCCACTGCTGGAGGCTTTCCAGTCGACGGTTTCCAACGCTGATAAAATCAAAGCTTAAGCAAAATTGTGCCTTGCCTCCTTTTTCAATCTTTAAAAATAAAAAATAAAAACTAAGAACAATTTATCTATTCCAATATTCTTCGACTAACATCTCAATGTTTATAAAAAAATATTATGAAAGAAAATAATTTTCTCTTCAGCTATACTAAAATATATATTGTTTCCTCTTATAATGTATCAGAAGTTTAAATACTAATAATGTGAATCTCAATCTCACTTAGATATTCGACAAACGAAAGGCCAAGTGTCTTCTGCCGATGCACTTGAATGACGATGGTGCTTCTAAATCAGCTTCCAGCTGCCTCGACCCAACTCAGACATCTGCAACGTCTCATCTAATCATCAAAATCCTGCCAATGGACAATGATTGTAATCTCCGTATCGAGCAGACCCATGCATATGGAAGATGCGATGTCCTGTAACGGCCGAGTCGAATGCGTCCAATCGGTGGGGACCAGAGGTTA
>JAYGXS010000230.1:0-38939 GCA_036362985.1 Ligula intestinalis
GTGTGTCCGTCAGCAACGTGTATTCTGCTATCAGTCTCACCTTGGCAGCTTGTCCTGTGTCCCCAGTAGCAGAATGTTGGGTCGTCGGTAGCGCGTCTCGGCAGTAGAGTGCCATCTTCAGCGGTGGCAGCTTATTTAAGAGCCAGTCGTCAGTGTTCTTTATTGACTCTCCACGAGTGGGCTCTATAGGCAGCCGTCATACCTCCAGCCAGCGTGTCCTCAGGTGACCGGTCGCGCCCTTGGTGACGCGCGCACGTGCATGCGTCTTTTCTTGGCCCTTGTCATGCGTGACCTCAGAACCTGGCTGGTGGCGGTCTCGTGTGTTCTCTCGTTACTAGCCTGCCTCGAGGACGGCGTGGGTGTAGGGCCCTTCTAGTAGGAATATAAACAGTGTCGACGCTGGTGCATACAAAGTTATAACACCCTTTATATACTCCTATAAGAATCAGCCAAGACAGAATAATTTGACACTCAAGGAGGACGTGGGTGACGAGGAAGTCGATTGAAATTAGACCAAATGGCGGAATATTAATCACACCCAGTGTCAACAACGATGATTAAAGTTTGCTAATAAACAATTGGAACGTAGACAACTGAGCAGCGATAAACATACAAGTAACTGTCCAGATTCGGCATGCAGTATAATAGAACTGGCGTCCTGCAGATACTCTTTAGGAGTTAAGGCTAAGGCGGTTATCCCTAACTGCAACAATCTTCGAGGCCCGGTTGCTTAGGATATGAGAGAAGTCTTGGGAAGGCCAGAGTAGAGGGAAAAATGTATTGTGTACACAAGGGAGAGGAGAATAGATGAGATAAGATTGACTCGGGAGAGCCGGTACGCTCAGAAGATCGACCGGATCCCAAGTGACTGCTTGAGAGAACTCGGGGCAGTTGAAAGAACGGGAGAGCATTTTCATTGGCTAGGTCGGCCTGGAGATTTTTAGCACAGAGGCAGCTTGCGTCGGGAACGCGTGCGGGCTCGTCATTCATCGCCTGGTGAGCGATGCGGGGACCGTGATTGGCTGATAGAGGCGTCGAAAACCACGTTGGCGAGCCTTTGGGATAGTGCACTGTGATGCGAGCTATTCGGCCAGGCTCGACCCGCTGCAAGTACTCCAACGGAAGATTGTAAATAGGAAACTGAAAGAATCCGAGTGGCGGAAGAATAGTTAAGTTAAGGGAGATACGTACCAAGGTGACGTTGCAGAACCGCATGGGAAGCTGTGGCTGGAATGAGCCAGGATGCAAGGGCGACTGAAGAAAGCCGCTGGTCCGGTTAGCGTCAACAGCAAATCAGTATGCCGTATCAGTATGAGTTGAACCAAAGAGTACCATTGGCAGCGGAAATAGTACCATCTGTACCATATGGGGTTTTTGGTACTCGGCCAGAGACATCGCTGTTCGATTGGGAAGTAAACATGTCCAAAACTGAATGGGCTATCAGCAGTGAGTCGTGAATGCCAACCACCAAATCCGTAGGTGCAGGTCCATACATCGCCAAATACGCAGGGAACTGCGTTGGGACAGGTTAAAAAGTCAGCAACTCCGCAGGGAGGGCAGGGAGGGCAGGCCACATCAGAGGTTGAGTGTTCATCTCACGTCGGGATGTTACCAATATCGCAGGGTGATAAGTGAGTTAGACCAGCAACCGCGATCTTCAGACCATGACTACTAAATGCAGGATAGAAGTCGGCCAAAGCCAGAGTAGAGGGAATAATATATTGTGTACACAAGGAAGAGGAGAATAGATGAGAGTAGATTGACTCGGGAGAGCCCGTACGCTCAGGATATCGACCAGATCCCAAGTGCCTGTTTGAGAGAACTCGGGGCAGTTGAAAGAGAGGAAGAGCACTTTCATTGGATTAGTTGGCCTGGAGATTTTGGGCAAAGAGGCAGCTTGCGTCGGGAACGCGTGCGAGCTCGCCATTCATCGCCTGGCTTTTAAGCGTAGATGCGGGGTCCGTGATTGGCTGATCGAGACGTCGAAAACCACGTTGGCGAGACTTTGGGAAAATGCGCTTCGATGCAAGCTAGTCGGCCAGGCACAACTCGCTTCAACTCCATTCATTGCACTTCAATCAGTATTATCTACGACAGTCTTTAATGATGACTTCGAGTTGGAATCCGAAACTGATTGTTCCACCTTATTGTTCTAGACACCCGATAGCCATTTTTCGACCTCTATTACGGAACAAATATGCTGAGTGAAACATGCTTCCATTACTACGGTGCTTACATACAAGGGAGCGTAGTTTGCGTCTGTTATATCACTTCGTTAGTTTATCACAAGAAACCAAAAGCTGATCTGATCAGCTGGATACAGGATAAATTATCAAAGCGAGTATCTAAATCGAAATTGTGTTTGCCAGGTATGTTAACCTTCTCCTGATGAACCAATCTATCGTTTGTCGTTGGTGTCCTATGAACATAAAAAGACAAAATTGCAATGGCAGGAGCATCTGAAACCATTCAGATAATGGCCAAGTCAAAAGTGCAATAAAAACAAGCTCCACAGGTGTGTAAGCAGCATGCGCACTTCCATTTTGTGACAGAACTCTGCTTATCATGTAAGGTGCTAGACTCGTGCATATGTTGTTGGTGGCCTTCATTTTAGATCGACAAACATGCTTACTCACTAATAAATTAGTAAGCACTAACTTATTTGAATTGATTTAAAGGGCTTCGTTAGTCAGCTTGAAAGCATCAAAGACGCTGAATCCGAAGAAGACCGCGGACCTAATTGTATTGGCATATTGTCTAAATCATGCTCACGACATATTCCTTAGTCGATTGCTTAGTTTCGGTCAAAAGTCAAATGGAAAATACACAAAGTCGGGAGAGTCTCCGTAATCTTGAAGTACCTAGAGTAAAACTAGATTATTCAGAGCCTAGTTTAAGGTAGATACTTCGACATCGAGAATGATAAAAAAATTTCAAGGTAAATTAGAGTGCAGATTTGAATTGATAAGTTTTTTCTGGCGAATCGAAGACGATCATTCAGTATATCGCCGCTCCAATTAGGTCATTAATGAACCCAGTCCATAATTGATCCTAAAATCAGGCAAAGCGTAAACGCATAAGAACTGGTGAAGATGTGAGAAGAACTCCTTATGGATCGTTATGACTTTCACCTCCGATGACAGTTAATACTTTTGCAACGAAACGGAGTCGATCCGCAAACCTGTAACACTGTTGTTGTCCTTTATTCCAA
This sequence comes from Ligula intestinalis, assembly GCA_036362985.1. Lineage (NCBI taxonomy): Eukaryota > Metazoa > Platyhelminthes > Cestoda > Diphyllobothriidea > Diphyllobothriidae > Ligula > Ligula intestinalis. The sequence continues at coordinate 3,212 of JAYGXS010000230.1, forward strand.
ACGTATCCTATTCGCCCTAGACAGCTATCCTAACTACTCTCTTAAGGATTTATAAGGCAGGATACAGTAACTTTAAGATTGTCAGTCCCCCTATTATGCCAAAGGTTGAAGTCCACCTAAATCAGAAATCAGAATTTCGAAATATTTCACCAACTTAGTCCCTGTGGCCACCGCAGAGGTAGATTTAGGAAAGGCTAGTGAACGCACTGTCCACATATTTTAGCTGTAAGAGGACAATACTGTAGGTGAACAATTTGTTGTAAAAGGCCCCACTTGTGGCAATTTCCCAAGAGCCACTTGGTCATGCTTTCTCCAGCAGTGCCCTAAGCCCAACGACGACTTAACCCCTACGGCAATACACCAATGCAAACTGAAACTCTTGGTCAAACCCCAACACGACTTCGGGTTTAATGAACCAGAAACGTTATTGTAACTATATTTCGGAGTTTTAAGGCTAATGCGCTATCGGAAGTGGGTTTCAATGACGTTTGATTGACGGACTATAGGAAATAAGTCACAAACAGCTTGTTAGGTCTCCCTTCTCTTTATCGGTAACATTTCACAAGCGACTATCGTTGGTAGATACTAAGCCGCCTAATGGGACCATTAATCTATATCTTCAGTTTAAAAATTTCCTTCTGAAAAAATTAACTCACTGCCAATGAGAAAACGGGTAAAGAAAGTGAATTAAAATAAACTGTAATTTGTATGAAAGCTGCCGCTTGCCAACATATTCGTGGTATTTAAGGCGTGTGTACATCATTCACTGATTACGTGCTTTCTCGTTGTATCTAGTTCATACAATTTCCAATTGCCAGAGATATCACCCACTAATTAATGAAGAATCTCTGGGCAAACGGAAACTCAATGAACCGCCACAAAGGTTGTAAGTTCATCGCGGCGAGCTCTAAATAGATGTGAAACTGTAGACATAGATTTTTCTGGAGCGAATACCAACATATTTCCCGACAGTTTTTGCCTCCGGCTTAGATCTCATTGACAATATCCAGATGGGCCTTGTTTAGAGGACCCTTTAGTTCTTGGAGTCTTTCTTAAGTACTGTTGACAGCAGTTGACTAGGGTCGACTTAACATAGTTAACTTCTCTGGGCTAGCAGGGTTTCAGATCGGAAGTCTGACTGAAGAGACTTTCGAATTGAATTTATAGTTCTAGTTGTTTTTGCTTGCGCTGTGCCATGCAAAACTTGGGGCCCAGAAAAAGTGCTTCTAGGAGCGTTTTATCAAGACGTACTGAAGAATTCTCCTATTTCTGACTGTCTGGACATAGTTTTCGAAGGTTAGTTTCTCTCCACTTCCGAGACGGTCGAGGGCCGTGGTCTTCTGGCAAAGATTCCGTTGAATTTCCTAGATGCACTTTCTCTGGGCCCCAAGTTTTGCATGGCACAACGCAAGAAAAAAACAACTAGAACTAGAAATACAATTCGAAAGTCATTTCAGTCAGACTTCCGATCTGAAACCTCCGAGAGCAGAGAAGTTGACTATCTTTAGTCGACACTAGTCAACCGCTGTCAACAGTACTTAAGAAAGACTCCAAGACCTATAGATCCTCGAGCCAAGGCTCATCTGGATAGTGTCAATGCGCTTCGCCGAAATGAAAATATTTTGCTTAATAGACCGGACAAAGGATCCGGGATTGATCGGCTAGATAAGAAAGACGATGTTGCTACACTAGAACAAATTTTATCGGATCGCACAAAGTTTTCAAAATCCGATAGACAAAGACCGGACAGAGGCCGTTGAAGGCCATCTAACAAAACTACTTAAAGTACTTCAATGGGAAGGATATTTATCTGACAAAGAGTTGAAGGAACTAAGACCCGTGGGAACCACAATACCTCGAATGTATGGCCTACCCAAAATTCATAAGCAAGGCGTGCCGCTTCGTCCAATCTTGGACATGAGGATCTTGCCCTACCACTCTATTCCAAAATGGCCTGTTAAAAAGCTTAAGCCGCTTCAGAGTCGTCTTTACCCTAGAAGCCTGAAAGATACCTTTGACTTCGTCGAAGTGATCAAGGATGTGAACATAAGAAAACTGAAAATGTTGACATTAGATGTATCTTCATTGTTTACTAACGTGCCGGTAGTGGAAACCATTGAGTACTCATGCGACTTTATACATCAGACAAACCACCAGATAGGGATTCCAGGAGACGCTAAAGGAACTATTGACGTGCTGCACGCAAAACGTACAGTTCCTCTGCAATGGCCAGTTGTACAGGCAAATAGATGGTGTGGCCATGGGCTCACCCCTTGGACCATTCCTCGCGAATGTCTTCATGGGCAAAGTCGAGGAATCGAATCTCAAAGACACTATCAACAGCTTTCAGTTCTATGGTCGTTAAGTGGATGATATTATTTGCCTGAAGAAGCAGACTACCGATATAGAGGTCGTAGTTCATACGTTCAATACGGCCCACGCAGCACAAAAGTTCACTGTGGAAACGGAGGTGAACAACGAAATCGCGTTTCTAGATGTGCTCCTGTGCAGACAAAAAGACGGTTCAATACGACGCCGGGTAGACAGAAAGAAAACCTGGACGGGGCAATACATTAATTTCAACAGTTTTGTTCCCCTTTTTCTTAAAATAAACTTAGTCCAGGGATTGGCAGCTAGAACACGACGCATTTGCTCTCCTGAAGTAGTTGAAAGAGAACTGCAGCAGCTACATAGTACAATTCGTGAAAATGGTTATCCAGAAAGGTTCATCCTTCGTTACATTAAGGAGCATGTCACAGAGCCTGCCGTAGCAACGGCAAAAAAGAAAGACCTTTTCATAAGACTGCCCTTCCTAGGAGACGCAGCAAGCGAACAAGTAAGACGACGTCAAAGGACAGCAGTCACGAGTGCTTTCACGGCGGCTAACTTACGCGTACTCTTCAAAAACTCTCCCCTTCTGCTTATGGGGGGTAAGGACAGACTACCGCTACAGGTCACTTTCATGTGCATTTATTCCTTCACCTGCTCCTGTGGGGCGGGATGTATCGGCCGAACAACGTTACGTCTGGAGAAGAGGATACGCGAACACATACCAGCCTGGTTAGGTGAAGGGGAAAATCGATCGATCTTAAGCTCAATCCTCGCACACCTGATCTATACAGATCACCAAGTTGACGCGAGAGAGGTTTTTTGGGTCATATACCAGGCACCCACGCTCTACTCTAAAGGCCTGCGTAAACGGGTGCTAGCCACAGCTGAGGCAGTGGCAATTCATTAAGCAAAACCCGCTATCTGCTGTCAAAAGACGCTGGTACATGCTGTCTCCCTCCCGTGGCCGACCGCATACAAGGATCCCGCACCACCAGAAGCCACAACGTCAGAACTCACGACGTCAGAAGGTACGCAGCCCGAAAACCATACTACCAACAGCCGCAGAGAACACGCAGTACGACCATGCTGCTCACAGTCACAGAGAGCCCGCTGCGCGTATGACGTAGATCGTGGGAACAGCCCTCCCCGTTCCACACGCTTGACAACCCAAGGTCCTTGGCATGCTGAGTCTGGCTCGCAGGAGATGAGGGAACCACGATATGACTAATAAGCACCCTCCCCCAACCTCAAAAACTATATAAGCACTGTACCGAACTGCCTGCTTTAGTCGCCTATTTTTCCATGTCAATGTAACGGCCTGAAGTGAATGACCGAAAACAGCTGTTTGCCAACACGACTTTTCAATCGCAACAGTTTCAACCGCCATCTTCAGCCCAGTTTTCAACTGGCCCTGTATCGAATGTGCATGGACAACTCGTGAGGCTGATAGTGGTCATAGCAGAAGAGATGGCTTCCCTAAAACTCCAAATTTTCGTCTCACGTCTGGTCGATCATTCAGTCCTCTCAGTGTTCATTCCCGCGCACGATCTCAAACCGATGGCTTATTTCTGTATCATGCAAAATTCGACACAAAGGCACCGAATAATTTGTTCCCCTGTTCTTTCGAATCAACACATGAAAACCGCCTAATCTGATCCCTTCTCTGTCTATGCCTCGCAAACCTTTTCTGGTTGAAACTGGGGCCCAAGTCAGTGTGGTTTTTCTGACCGTCGCTGCTCCAACTTTAGTCTCCATCTCCAACTTGTCAGCTCCCTTTATATTTCCAAATTTGACAGTATATTCCTCACCCTAACCATTGAACTGTGAAGATCTTTCTGTTTTTTTTTATCCTTGGCAACAACCTTCTGATCAAGTTTGATCTCCTCGTGGACCCTTGGCGTTCTCGACCTCTGTATCATCATACCGGTCTTTCTGTTTTCGGCAATCTATCTGTACTGGACACAACTATTGAATGTATCTACCCGAAACTTCTTTTTCAGCATCTGAAAATCACACAGCACAATTTCGCGTTGGCGAGGATCCATACTTCTGGACCTCTTGCGTTCGCTCGGCCGAAACGACTGGCCCGTGCCTGTCTACAGGTCGATAAGGCAGCATTTCCGAGAGTCCCCAGACGTGGGACGTGCACATGGAAGCCAAAGCGACATCGGTCAATTGGCAAACCTGTGGTGACTACCGTGCTCTCAACAACACGACAGTTCCCGATTTGTATCCCGTGGCACATTTTCAGGACCTTTCCGAACCCTTTACGGAAGAGTAGTTTTCTCGAAGGTTGACTTAGTCAGTGCATTTCATCAAATCCCTGTCGCTTCTGGTGACGCCCAAAGTAGCCATTACTCCACCCTTTGTCTTGTTTGAGTATATCCGCACGGCATTCGTTCTTCGCAATACTACCCAAACGTTCCAGAAGTTAATCGACCAGGTTTTAAGTGACCTGCCATCTGTGTTCACAGATGTAAATGACCGCTGGGTTTCTAGTTGGAGTTCGGAAGAGCACAGAAAACACATAGCCTTAGTTTTGGATCGCATCGGTAAGTTCCGTGTCACTATCAGCCCGTCCAAGTGTGCTTTTCGTGTCCCTTCACTCAAATTCCTCTGCCATTAAGTTGACTCCCATGGCCTGAGTCATCTGCCGTCCAAGGTGGAAACAATTCATGAATTCCCTTCACCCTCCCTCATGTGCGACGTTTCCTGAGCATGGTCAACTTCTATCACCGATTCCTTCCGAATCATGCCAACCTCATGCTGCCGGTTACCAATATGCTGTCTGGTCCCAAACAGTCGCCTTGAACTTACTGGACATGTTTTGACTGCCTTCGAAAGAATCAAGACTGTCTCTGCCAACGCAAAATTGCTTTTGAACCTCAGCTTTAAATGATGGAAAATGTTTCGGCTGCAGCAATGGTTGCAGTCATACAACGAAAACGAATTTGTTCGACTCAATCGCTGACGTTCTTCTCGAGGAATTTCTTGCCCGCTGGGACGTGCTACAGCATATTTGGCCGCAAACTTCACGTCATTTACTTGGCAGTGAAACATTTTCGACAACATCTCGAGGGTAAAGAGCTCACCATCTTCACAGATCACAAGCTGTTGACCTTCGCTCTTCGAATCCACTCCGATAAGTGCAACCTCATAGAGATTGGACATCTGGACTGCATCTTGCACTTCAAAATCAAAATCCACCACATTTATGACACGAATAATTAGTCGGCCGACGTGCTGCCTAGACCATCCATTTCTGCACCCAAAATCTCATGGGGGATCAACGTTAGTGCTATGGCTTATGAGCAAACAGGAGTTTGGTGTGCTTGCGACGAATCCATTCGTGGTCTTCAGCTCGCAGTCATTCCACGCATTACCGGGACTGACACCACCACTTGTGATGCTACAACTGCTTTTAATCCCCCTTTTGCGTCACCACTGATGCGTCCGGCTGCAATTCACATTCTTTATGGAGTCTCCCTATCTGCGGATCCAAGCCTCGCAGAAACTCTTAGTCAGAAGGCTCGTCTGGTCTGGCATAAACAAGGACGTCAGAGCTGGGCCTGGTCAAGCCCGATTTGCCAACGGAAGAAGGTCCAGCGCCAGAACAATATTCACCTGACACCTGCCCCAGCTCTGACAATCGTTTTCGTCATGTGCATCTCGATGCAATAGGTCCTTTGCCTTCATCCAACAGTTTGGCTCATCTGCTTACCTGTGTCATCCAGTACATTCGGTAGGCCGAAGCCATTCCCGTGCCGAAAATAGGAGCAGACACCATCGGTAAAACTTTCGTTCGTCGTTGGATCACCGTTTTCTGTGCAACATGCACGATTACGACCGACAGATGTGCCTAGTTCAAATTTGCATTCTTCTTAGTCCTCCGCAACTTTCCCAGCTGCACACGAATTTGAACGACGGCTTACCATCCAGCTGCCAACGGCATGGTTACGTTTTCATGGACAAATCAAAACCACCCTGTATGCCGAAAAAAGCACAGCGGACTGGTCTACCAACCTGCCCCCTAACACTTCTTGGCATTTGTTCAACACTGAACTCGGAACCGGGATGCAGCATGGCCTAATTGGTGTTTTGCACTACGTTCCGTCTCGTAGGTGGTCATCCCAACGCCTTGTAGTGCTGATGAGAGTCTTACCAACTTTATACACCGTCTGCGCCACTTCATGCGCTTACCATCCCCGGTTCCGCCTCGAATTCCTCCATACAAGTCTTATGTTGCATAGGGCTTGAGGAATTGCACTAATATACATTTTCGATGTGACCGCGTGCAAACACCACCGGAACCACCATACGAAGGACAGTTCCACGTTATCCCACGCAACGCCAAGACTTGCCGGATCGTTCGCGGTAACAAGGAGGACGTGGTCCGTGTCGATCGACTCAAGGCTGCTGTCGACGAGGAGCCGACAAACTTGCTTCATGGACAACACTGTGCTGACCCTCTTCTCCGTGTTTCTTTACCTCCTCTTGCACCTGCTCCACATTCTCTACCGGTTCCCAGCTCCACCACCTTGAAACTGAATTTTCTGATGCCATTGGCATTCGCAGTTCATGTAGTGGTCGTCTTTTCCGTTTTGTCAACAATTTTATCCCTTTGACCGTTTTTTACTTGAAGGTTTGCCTGTATTGCATACGCATCAAGCGATGAGCGGCAAATAAATCTCGTTATTACAGTGATAATTGGTAAATTAATCCGGGGTTGAGATTGTCTGTCTGAAACGATCAGCCTAGGCCGACCTAGTTTAGACGGTCCTTATGTGAGAACTAGTCCGAAAACAGCACAAAATCGTGTAGTCTCTGAACGTGCAAATGATCACTTCGTAAATGAACAGTTTTCAAACGATTAAACCAGATCATTCAGCCACATGGTGCCATTTAGCTGCACAGATCAATGCTCACTCTAGGCTAGAGAACTAGCAGTTGCGCAAGGAGAAAAAAGGAAAGCAAGGTTCACTCTGGGGAGTTATGGCTCTCCATCGTAGAAAGTGCAGTTCCCAGGAAGGTTTTCAATTCTCATATATTTTCGAAGACGCTCATCTTTGCTTCTATTAGCAAGGTATCCATATGGTGCTACGTGGCTACTGATATAGTTAAGGGTGCTCCAACCCTAGGACCCGGTATGACTGGCTGATGACGGCTTATGTATCAAAAATGACAATTCCAGTCCCATTTGGCTTTTTCGGTTCGACCTTATAAACATATATATGTAGATATATTTATAGATAAAGCCTACTGTAGCCAAATCCCCCAACTCGTCGTCAGACAAATGAGAGATTTATGAAAAAAATTAACCATATAATCTACCATTAGACAACTTTTAAAGTTAACTTTCTTCCTACCCCTCCCATTTGTCTAATGACGAGCAGAGGGTACCAGACTGTGGAAATTACACAGGTAACATTATATTCTTAAAGAACTTTACACTTTAATAATTATGTCTCGTGAAATGCCGATACTTCAAAGCATAAATGTATCGTAATGTAAAGGCATTGTCGTTTTAAAACATATTGCAGGCATTGCAATTTGAATCGTACAATGAACCCCTCCCACGATATCCCGGTGAATAATTAGAAAGTGCTTAGCATTCTCTTACCACTTTCTCGGGCATATTTGGTGGTTCGTTCGTCTACCTTAAAATTGTCAATTGCTAGATTAAATAACTATAGTGAATACGAAAGAACGAGGATAGAGCTATGCATATTTTCATAAAAGGCCACTTACCTGCGTTAACAAAGCTCGTCGCGTCCTACCTTACTTCTACAGTCGAAGGTATTTAAAGCAGCACCATCTAAAGGTTCAACAAAGCTGGACCGAGTTGCAGCTCCTATTGGTTAAATAGGACTCGTGTGCAGCGCCCGCCCGCCCAACCGCATACACTCAATGACTACTAACTCATCCAGTGATAGCTTAGATAATGGACACAGGCCAGTTTTAACATGTTCTTCTTTTTCTTGTCCATCTTTTGAGGAGACAAAAACACTCTGCGGAGCTCAACAACTGACTTAATGTCGCCGCGCATGACTCAGACTTCTCGAAGAAACTACAGTTTGGCGAGTGGTGCATGCGACATGACTAACTTTGTAAAGTTTGATCATTAATCGTATACCGGCGTGAAAGCATTAACGAAAACTTACAAATAACAGCATTAGTTTTAGGAAGTACGTAAAGGAACAATAAGAAGTACTTCATGATTCAAAAGAAAAATAAAAATTTCTCGAAAATATCTAAGTTCCGGAGGCGTAAAAATAGCTTTAAATCATAACAATAAATTTCAATCTCTTTGTAAGTGGAAAGCATAATATAAACAATTTTTTCCTATGAAAACAACTTTTCCTTCGTCAACATATTTTGTATATATTACCGTTAGTGGATGACTATGAAATAACTATCACCCAATAAAGTGTCACATCGTTTCGATCGTTTTTGGTGTCTTCATTGATAAATTTCGCTTCCATTTGACGTTTAAAAATTCAATTGATGCTATTTTTTCGGAAAATAAATACGATTTATCAAAACGGGCTTCAATTCCATTTGAGCAAATTCTAAAAACTTTTTCAGTTCTGTAAGGGATAATTTTGAACTTTTTTACTCATTCCAGCATAATTCAAAAGCTTCCTGTTTGAGCAACTTAAAGTACGACGAAACGCGCATTCATTGATATTAGCGCTACGTTCAGTAGAGAAGATCATATAGAAGGTGCATACCATTCTATACCGATCGGTATGTGTATATGTTTCACAAGTTACTCATAGATATGGAGTCGAATTTTAACCTTACTTTCCTAGCCAAGACAAAAAATCTTTATTCTGAAAAACGTGCTTTGACCATGCATATTTGAAAAAATTATTAAGCCGAAATTATTTGTCTTTAATTTTAACCCATAAGTTCTACAGAGTATAATTCACAAGTGAAATTGAAGGGCATTGTGTTTTCCTTAAGTTGTAAATTACAATTCAATTTGATTACTTTAAGTCTTCAGTTAATCCATGCACAAAACTGTGGTTTTTGTCAGCGTTATTTAAATTAACTTAAAAGGCAAAAGTAATTGAAATAGTCACGAATATATTTCCATTGACAAATAAACTTGCGAAACATTCCGAGAAATCTTCCAAGTAAAGAGAACTTGATCGAAGCAAGTTTTGTCTTGGGTGCCATTAATTGTAGAACCCTTTACTCAACGCAATTTTCTATCAGGTCATTAGAATTGAGTTATATAGTTTTGTTTGTTTTATATTCATATGGTCATCTCAATTTTGTTCAATCTGTTCGATGAATTATGGATATTATGTATGGTCAGCCTGTTAAGCACGACTTCGCGGATTCAAACAAAGACGGGGTTGCCAGTACTGGGAAAAGTAGGGATATTCGTCAGGCAAACACCAATGTATTGACATGAACCAGCCAGCTTTATACATAAAAGTCTCCGGACTAACCCTACTACGGCATCGTGAGTCTTCATAGAGGTAAACAAATACACGATCCAACATTCGCTTTCAATAAGGCAATACTCATGTTCTTTAAACTAATCATATTTGAATATTTCTATTCGTCATCAGAATTGCTGATAATGTTCATAACTTCAGCATTTGTAACTATTCTAACTAAGTAGGAAAATGGCAGCAAGCTTTTTGAGCATTTCAAAATTGCTGGGAGATAGTTCCAACTCAAGTCCTGAAAACCAACTGGAATAGGTTTTGAAATATTTCGAAGATTCTGCACTCCCTAGCCATAATCATGTCTCATGCGTGTGATAACTAACTTAGTAGGGATATAAGTTGCCCTTGTTTTCGGTACTGACGGGGGTCTATTCCTAACGAGCATGCGCATACGACCTTAGGTTGAGAAATACAAATCCAATGGGCTTACGAAGGTTAACGTGTTTTAAATTGAGGTGAGGACAATTGACGAGAACGTTTTCTTCTATCCGCGCAAACAAAGGAAATGATCTGTGAACTGTTTTCCGCAAAAAGGCAGATTTGGGCTGAGTCATGTCTGCAAACCAATTTCTGCAATCCATGATCTAGAAAGATTCACTTGTGCCTGTTAAATCGTGCATCAACCCTGAAAAGTGTAAACAAAATGAATTTTCACTCCAGTTAATCCAGTTATCTCAAGCTGTCATGTGCTCCGCCACATCCAGAAAAAAAAACCAAAGTGGTATACCCTCTAGATAGAATGTTGTATGCTGAAGGAACACAACCGGGGTGACGGGTGTCGCCACTCTATCAACGCAGGTGATCTAGTTGCAGTGCCACCTTGGGGTAGGGGGGGGGGGTCAGGGCTCCACACCAACCTACCACTACACGCAATTTTGCGTGCTTGCGCGCAAGTCATGCTTCGGCGAGTGCCGGAGCAAAATCAATTAGTAATACAGCAAAACAAATTGCTGCACGTGAGTTCACCCTTAGGTAAACCTTCACTTATCAGGAGCCATAACCGTGATATTGAGCTATCCTGCTCATCGTAGCACCTTAAAAGTGTTCATCATAACAAAATCCTCTTCAATCTTCCCATTATTGAGCAAAATTTGTTCAGGTCGCCTGGCCAACCTGAAAAGGCACATTTGTACTCTGTCAATTTCCCTGCGAACTGGAATGCTGGGAGCAAATCAATTAAAAGAGAACAAAGAAGGATGCGGAAGAGGTGACTACCTACTAAAGATTGTCTTTTGAGACAGTTTTGCTGGCAAAGACGCAAAAGACCCAAATAGCCGTTTCTGCCTCAGCAGCCATCAGCAGGCAGTCATAGCCAACACCAAGTGCTGCACCACCCGAGGCTCTGACTCGTGAAGTTTCCTATCTGAGTCGAATGCTCAAGCCATTGAGCCACGAGCTCGTTGCCTTGCCAGGTTAGGTAGCAAGATAGTAACACTGGTTGATGAACATTCACCTACAGCTAACGAACTACAAAGGAAGCCTACTGACACATTCATTCACCCTCCACCTCTGCCTTCCTAAGAAAACTAGCCCAATGAACTTTCAGCGACCTCTAAGGGAACCTTCGCGTCCTACGCTGTCTTGTACGACATTTTACTGGGCCTAGTAGTAGCTGTTGCGGCTGACGACGGCTATTAAGCCAGAAATAGCCAGTCCACTTTCCCTTGTCTTTGCCGGCAATACTATCTGCTTACACGCCTCGCTGCTATAGCAGATGTCAGGGCCACTTAAATGAGACTCAAGGTTGAGCGGGACAACTGATGGCCGTTAGCGATCGGTGAACGTTAGTGAACAGATGGCATTGTGCTAATGCCCAGGAAGGTAAGTGTTAGAGATAGGTTCAGGCTACGGGTTAATATTAGCATTAAGGTGAGGTATAAGTTAAGATTTCTGGTAAGGTTTCCCACCGAAGCAGCAGGTACAAACACCCACTTGGAACTCAGTGTAATGCAGCCTGTAATACGGGACCCTGTCCAACCGGGTAAATTGGTGCACCGAATGCACATGTTTAATAAGCCTTTCATTGTTGATAGCATTAAAGTGCGTTTTATAAACTGACCTACCAACACCGAAATCTTTCGGGCTTTTTTAATAAGCGAGTCGTTGATAAAAAATAAATTCAATGTTATTAAAAATAAGACGTTATATACTGTGGTACTTTGACTGTATAAGATATTACACATCAGGATGGGTCATTTTTACACAATCACTGCAGGCATTCTTCGGTCAGCCTAAAACAGAAGGACCTTCACAAAATTTTAAGAATAAATATTCTTGCCTAATATTCAGCACTGGTTAATACAACCTCGCAAGACAGCAGTCAGCTGGCTGCTGGTAATCTGTCATTCTACATATTGTACTGAGCAAGCTTCCAACTATAAAGGTGAATAAAAATATCGTGGGTACGACAATAAACGGCTGTTCTTATCCGCATCATGAATGCACATTTGTAGTCGTAGAGGAAAAGGCAGTTTCCGCTTCACTGCAAGGCAATTGTTTCTAGTTGGGTGGATTGAACCCGACTTGCAGGAAGCAAAAATTAGTTTTAGTTATTAAGAAAGCGTTTTTTACATTTGTTCCTTTGATATATAATATCACCTGCCGTGTTTATCAAAAGTTCAAAGCATCCTTTAAATTAAAAAAATGCTTAAATAGTGCTGTCATTTTACCTACCCTGCAGCTTACTTTTAACGAATTTCCGTCTCACCAATTCACAGGCTTGGGGAATAAGTACAGTAGACTGCATATCTGATGAAATTTGAAGATCGAATTCGAGTGGGGTTGTATGAGATTGCTTATTTTGTTTATTGGGTTGACATGATGGGCAAAATTTTGTCTGCTAGAAATAAAACCTGTTCAACTCATTTTATTAGGGACAAAGGGAGGCAAAACTGGGCGAAATCCAGCGTTTTTTGATATTCAAGGCATTTTGTACGCTATCTAACGCGGCGAAGAAAGCTTCCTGTTTGTGCATTTTGCAGCATAAAAGAACATTTATAAAAAACAGGAGCATTTTTATGTATGTGTTCACCAAACAAAATATTTTGCTTTGTGTCCATGAAATTGAGGTAAATGTACGTATGAGAATAAGCATTATTACCGGAAAAAGAAGAAGAAATTATTTTACAAAATTTTGTTTTGCAAGGCTGTTGAGTTTTGTGGCATGTAGCTAAGTAATAGATTTACGAGATCGGTTGGTGTTTTAGCACGTCAAAATTACTGAAATTATTTTACTGTACATGACGTGTCCCGAAAGTGCTAAGTTTTCCCTGTAACGTCATGAATGACTTATGTCCAAATGCCTTCAAAATATAGAAGTAAATAAATAAATATACAATGGTGAATAGAAACAGGCAAAATATTTTCACGTTTAAATCCCCACTTTTTAGGGAAGTCAAAAAACTGGTCAAAGTTTCCCATTTTGATCCTGAATTCATCAACAAAAAGGAAGAGTACACACAAATTCTACGCTAAAGCGTTTTTAAAGAAGTAACTTCATATGAGATGCTCCTTAATTTATCTTAGACGTATTCAGTTTTAACTTCATTTACGGACACACATGTTTCTCCGCCATGATTTGATATGTTCGGCTGATTCTGGAATCATGGTCCACACAGACAGCTGCATTAGGGTGAATGTTTCAAATTGCAATGTTTAGGTAAAGGCTTTTAAGGTTTTTTTTAATTTTTAAGTTTCTGTTAACTCGGTAAACGAAATCGATATTTAGGGTCAAGGGAAGAAAACAGTGAAATTTTTAAAGTCTTAAGCAGAATTTCTAAGGTTATCTGCAGCTTGTCACATTCGAACTCTCAAAATAATTACACAGAAATGTGATTAAGGGACTTTTTTTTTCAATATACACAAGATGGTATAAATTTAATTACAATTTCGACCGTAATGTAACCTTTGAAACTGCAGCCAACTTCTCTGCTTATGATCTTCAATCTACTTTTATTCCTGGAAACAGCCGTGACCTAAATCCAACCAAAAATCATTTTGCAGTTGTCATAAGACTTTGGTATAAGGACAAAAAGAGTATTTCATGGAAGAAAAAGCGGATTATGTTCTTAATATCAACATTATATCGATAAATATCGATAACTTGGGAACGTCCATTTTCAATAGGCTTTCTTCTATTTTAAATGTTAATTGACATCAAACGAATTATCAATTGATGCCTTTGCACATATTCTGTATTATATTGACAGTTTTTGAGATATTCTCCTTAAAGATTTATATTTTACATTATATCAATGACTTCCTGCATAGCCATTACCTGAATTAGCAGATTTTATGGAAATAAACTATTTGTATGCTAGTAAATAGTAATTCGGCCAACAAGCAATGCCTTTTTTTCTGATGATTTAATGTTTACTGCTTTTATAGTTTGGGGGCATGCCGCTTGCGTTGACTTCGCGCAACATGACATTTATTGCCAAATATACAACATTACATGATAAAGGCAATATATTGTGCAGTTTGTGATTGGTGACTACTTTTGCGAAATAAACTTTTCTGTAAAATTTTAGTTGCACTGATATTTAATAGAATAAATTATTTCGGCGAGTATCAGATTTGCAAAAGCATTCCTTTTCTACTAAAAATATATGAAATAATGTGTATGTTCATAGTATTTCATGTATTTATTTAGTAGCAATGTAAAGCTTCTTCAAATCTTAAATCGTTTCCGAATAACTATCTAGGAAAACTCGCAAATTTCTATTTGCCTATAAAAAGAGGTCAAATGTGTCTATTCAATTTGTAATTGGATAAAAAGCACGCTGTATACTTCTTAAATGGTTTTAATAAACGTACAATTACAATGCTTAAGATGCTTAATAATTAGCAACTTTTTAGGGTGCGCAAATTGCCTTTCTCCAAGTGCGGATTTTAATGAAGATGTAGTACAGAAAACGATATTTTTTTGTATATAAAGAAGACTAGAAGCACTTCAAACCTCAACTAACTTGCCTCCACGTTCGGCTACGGAGAACAAAAACCGAAGCACCACCGAGGATATGACACGCTCTGTTATACACGAAGAACTACTCAGAAGCGACTGAGCGCATCGCCATGGGACTAGGTGCTGGAATTGCACACAGACCTAAAGCTACCATGCGCAGCGGGGTGATTAAAATAAAAGGACGGCTTACGCATAATGAACAAACTGGAGTAGTGTATTGCGTCCCATGCCTAAGCTGTTCTTGTAATTATACAGGTTAAACTAACCGCATGTTCAGATCGCGCATACATGAAGACAAGCAGGTCGTGCGACGAGGTGACGAACTATCACAAGTTGCATCTCACATCTATGAAACAGGTCATGGGTTCAACTTCGCTGCCGTCAAGGTACTGGTTCACTCGGGAGACAAGACAAGCAGATAATATATCGAAACC
Source organism: Ligula intestinalis (assembly GCA_036362985.1). Taxonomy (NCBI): domain Eukaryota; kingdom Metazoa; phylum Platyhelminthes; class Cestoda; order Diphyllobothriidea; family Diphyllobothriidae; genus Ligula; species Ligula intestinalis. The sequence continues at coordinate 18,403 of JAYGXS010000230.1, forward strand.
TGTTCCATGGATGAGAACTCTGTCAACAGATGTGTCGAATTGGCAACGCCGTACAGGGCCTTTTACGTTTACAAATGATGCAATCCAGGCACCCAGCATCCTCCGCAATCGCCCCATTTTCGGTGCTGACGTAGCCAGTTTGCGCCCGAGCCTAACAGTCTCGATTTTGTTTACACACTCCCTCTCCTCTTCCCCACCATCCACTCTCCTATGACTTCTAATTGCTCCTCCCCCTATAAATGTTACTTGTTTTCATTGACGATTTTATTTCTGCAAATATTCTTACCCAACATGCTGATCTCGTCTACTTACACGGGATGACATAGTCAACAGTGGCGAGTCGGTGGCACAAACATACAATTATTGATTTTCGACACTTTCCAATTTTAGTTGTTGTACACACACCACTAGAAGGCACCCCATTTGCTGCGGTTTTTTGCATCTCTGACGGTTGACCCCTGCAGGAGCCCGAGAGCTCAGATTATACAAATCATTCTGATGTTAAATCATGCATTCTTTACCGATACTCGTGAGTTTTCCTTAAAATAATCAATTATTGGTAAAGCTCACGTTATTCCTTTAGGTACAAGGACGCGTACGATGTAATTTGAAAAGGAAAGACAGCCTTGGCGAGAAGTCTGTGATAAATGTCCCTTATTTCCTTTTCTGCAATTTCGGTCTGTCTGCTTGTCTGTGTTAAGCTTGAGCAATTTCGAGAATGAAACAATCATCAATTTTTTAAAATAACGTTTTGCCAAAAAATAAGGCGAAGCGCATGCCAAGGGTCAAAAAGAGACTTCGGGTTGACAGTCCAACTATTAAAACACACGTTAACAAAGGTTAACAGGTACTCCCACTCGCATTTGGAAAAGTTAGTCTGAAGTTGATAAATTCAGGTAAAGAAAGAATAAAAACAGAATAAATACGTCAGTTTTTAAAATTATTATTTGGTAGTGTCTGAGTTTGTTTGTCAAAAAATGGAGCAAACATTGTTGATCGTATTTTTTCATGCCTAATCAAAAATTTGGAACGGCAAACAAAGAAAATATACTTTTTTCCGCGCTAATAAATGTAGCAAACATGAAAAAATATCTTTTTGTACAGCATAAATTCCTCTATTGCTTAGTTCACTATGGGCACAGACTGAATATTAAGAATTTGCGTAGAATCATAGTATGTATTCGGCTAGTCTTTTTGTGTTCATAATTGTAGAATAAGCCAAAAATGAATAAAATATGACGATAAGAGTGCGTTCCTTCATCTATAGCACACCGCGTTATTCACTTTCATTGAAATAAAAAAGATGGTCTGAATTCTCCATTTTAAATTTTATGTTAGCATGGAAAAACTTAAAATGCTAAGAAATTCGTCAACCACATGTAATTACGGTGCTAATTGAAAAGGCAGTCTACTATTATCAGTCAGAATTCTGCTGCTCGATCGAGTATTCTGGTTTATCGAGGAAACCATAAATAAAGTACACTAGGCTATCTTCATAGAAACTAAAGATCCAAAAGCCAGTTCTTCTAGTGACCAGTTCTTATAAGTATTTTTAAAGGTGTTGATGTACGCGTTGAATAATACTTACATTTGAAGCAAAAGGCTTGAAAGAATGGAAAAACTAAGTAAGGTTGCTGGAAATTGAGGGAAGGTATGAGACTCATTTAAATAATTTACGCGAAATACCTATAAATAAACTTGCGAAACGGAATGTTCCTTTACCAAAAAGAAATTTATATGGGTCACGTGTCACCTCTCGAGTACAGTTATATATGCCTATAAAATTGTAACCTATTTTTACACTTTCGAAACTTGAGGATTCTGTAAAAAGCCAGTATCTCTTCGCAAACCATTTGTATTTCTAAATTCCTTTTAGGTACTGGACTCCCCTAAATTTGTTCACTAGCGTTCTTGTACACGCGTTAATATCAACTCGCGAGTGATTGTCAGTCTTCCAAAAAGTTCAGCATTCTGCATGCGTCTCAATTCACAAGGTACGCACACACCTTTGAACAGTTATGAGCAAGGCGCTAAAGATGACTAATTACACCTACAATAGAGCTGCTTCGAGCTATAAACTTGATGGTTTATTCTCTGCAGGCTAAAATCAAATTATCTGACAGATACAAATGTGCGACAAGCTTATGATTTAAAGAACAAGTCAATGAAACCACTAGTCAGTCACGTGGTCATGTGAAGGTCAGAACAATGCCTGGGTAAACACACAGTCATCGATTAGTCGTCTAAGTGACTTACCAGCAACAAAAGCGGTTGACTTCTACCGAAGCTAAGTAAAGCAAGTTTATATTATGTTGTTGTCATCGAATAGGTTATGGACTTCGGCTCAAATATTTCCATCAACTTTAAGTCTATGGCTCCAAAGGCATAAATATACTGATCTACACTATATAACAGTACGGTCTAGAGTAAGCGCTCAAGGATGAAGCTGAAATTAACGTGCTGCATGGTCTGATATAATACTTTGATGCAGTATCACCTAGAAGTAGTGTAAAATGTCGACATATGCAAAAGCTTGATACTCACTCGCTAATTGGCATTCAAAAATGTTGCAATTCTGATCATCGTCTAGTATATTCTGCAATAATTTCAGCCACGAAAGGATGCAGGATCGCTATCGAGCTGTTTTAAAGCCGCTTACAAAACGTGTGTACTGTAAAAAGTGGCTACTTAAGTTGTCTGCATTTTCATTATTTAGTTTGACAGGCTTTATAAGTTCAAATATATATCATGGAAAATATGTATAAAAAGCTTACTTCTTGTACTCCTTTGGTAGGATATATCACCTTTAAATTTAAAACTTGAGGGAAGTCAATCTTTCGTTTTTGAAAATGATTGCCAATTATGCGTTTTTTTAAGCTTGTGAGGTATTTCTTCATTATGTGTCATATCCACCAATTAGCCTATAATTTATGCAGCATGTTTCCTATCGCAAAATTTAAGGAAAACTATGTGACTTCTTCCTCAAGCCGTAGGCGAAAACGTACTTTTACTTTAACAGGATGTACGCAGTGCGCAGTTTGTTATCCTTGAATTCAAGTGTAGCAATCAGAAGGTTTCAAAATGTTCCGCCAATTTAGAAAAATACCCTCCCTCTAGTAATAAAATTTAAGAAGGTGTAATTTCCTACCCACCGAGTACTATAAATAACATGGGGCCCATTCACGAGCAGAATTGCTTGCAGCTGTGCAGTGCAATAAACGAAGAAAGACGAAGCGCATTTCTGGGCTTTTTAATTGTACCTCCGCTACCATATTTGTGGCTTGACTCCAACAGTGTGTTGGAAGCCGTCACTTGCTTTCTGGCATTCGATGAGGGAGGCTATTATTGGGCGTTATGTTATGAAATTCATGGATCTACGGACATGGCAAGATATGTCTACCACTACAAACAGCAAAACACGTTTTCGAGCAAAACGAATATCCACCGCAAAATTATGATATTCTTATTGCCAAGATTCTTAAAAAAATTGTTGACAATAAAGTACCTTTTTGATTAGCTTGTTCATTGTGGACAATAATTCCTCAGCTTCTTTCATGTTCTCCACAATCGACGATGTTTTCACGATTGTGGAGAACATAAAAGAAGCTGAGGAATTATTGTCCACAATGAACAAGCTGCATCCAAAGATTAAATTTACTATGGAACCAGAACGAGCTAACCAACTGTGTTTCCTCGATTTCCACTTGTCCAGACTGACAGATGGCTCCATTTCACGGAGGGTCTACCACAAGAATACCTGGAAAGGTCAGTATCTACATTATCTAAGTTTTGTTCCCATTCAATGGAAACGTAACTTGGTATGTAACCTTTTCCAGAGGACTAGACAAATCTGTTCTGAGGATATTTTGGACGCAGAATTAGGCTGTCTCACAGATACTTTACTGAACCGTGGATATCCACCTCAGTTTATAGACAAATATAGCAAACCCTTGTGACCCAAAATGAACGAACATTCAGCTCCTAAAAAGCCAGTATTTGTATCCTTGCCCTTCAAGGGTGATAACATCTTAAACACTATTGAGAGGCGCCTACTCACGGCTATAGAAAGAACCTACTACGCCGCTGAACTTATATTCTGCTCTCCAAAAAAGCCCTTGCACATTCCTTGTGTAAAGGATGCCTTACCTTTGCACGCCACCTCCAACTGCGTTTATGAATTCACATGCACTTGCGGATGCAAGTACATAGGGCGAACGCAAAGGCAATTGGCAGCCAGAGCCAAGGAGCACCTGCCTAGTTGGTTAGTCAAACAAGAAAACCGATCCCCTCGTTCCTCTATTACAGAACACTTGCTGGACACGGGTCATTCTGTAGACCCTATAACCTCATTCCGAGTTCTTGTTCGAGCACGAACATCTCGAATCTTGCGCTACCTGGAGGCAGCCTGTATTAGACGCTTAAAACCGGACCTATGCAAACAGTTGGAGCATGTGGTTAACCTGGCCTTGCCTTGGTAACTACAGGCCCCCAGATTTGCGCATTCCACTGCCCCCCTTTATTCCCGCAACCCAATTTCCCTGTTCCCCCCCCACCTCGTTTAACTTTCCTTCTTTACTAATTAGCCTTATTAGCCTTAGTGATTATGACCTATGACATTTCTGTACAAACTCAATTTCGTAATTTTCTCGTTCATGAACCTTTAACGCACTGAGTGGATGCAACTGACGAGCACTTATGACATTTTATGGATCCATTAAAATTTTGCATTACTATTTTCAAGAAAACTGATATGAAGGTAAAGATGAACCCTTATTCTACATCTAACTTTAATCCCTAAGTCAAACTTTTACCTGACTCTAATTATAATCGCAGCCCTAATTTCAATCATTTTTTACTCCTAAAACTAGCTCTAGTCCTAAAAAAGGTAGTCAGGTAGTCAGGGTCCCTGATGTAGGGGCGTCTCCGAGCGTAGACGCGAGAAGGTTCCTTAGTCTCAGGTGGGAGTTACGGAGAAATTGTCTCGCAGGAGACAGGCAGTGATGGCTTCCTGCATTGAATGTATTATTTTTGCGTTTGTGTGGGCATCTGGGGGCTGTGATTTCGCGACTCCTACAGTGATGAAAGCACCAGAGCAGGACGACTTATACAGGCTTAAAGATGCCTATAAGTGATCGAGAGGAAGAACAGAAAAGGCAGTAAGAGACGCATGGAATGATAGGCGCACAACATTGTGAATCTGAGAAGTGTTCTGCGATGACGATAGAAGATGTCCACGAATGGCATAAAAAAATGCAGTACCATAAGCTACAATACCCGTTATATGTTGTGATAATAGCATGAAATGATAACACTGATTTTGTGAAGCAAGCTCGCATTCACTGACCATAACGCCGACGATGAACTGACAGTTAAGGTGAAGCTGAAAAGTAATTGGCCTCGGTCCACGTTGCAAAAACAGATCGCGGTTAAGGGTCGCATAGACAGGGTTCATTCGTACCCACCTCAGCACGTATAAACCAACCTCGTTGCCCAACTCCGCTGCATGTTTTCTGAGGGCTCTAAACCAGGAGAAGAGAACTCAGTCGAACAAGAGGTACAGCATGTTTACTGATTCGTCTTAACCGACGTATATGGATCTATGGTTGACCAAGCACTGAGTGTTGCAGAAGCCAAAAATACTACTGAAAGAATGTTCTCATAATGAACGCTCCCATAACGTCTTTACCTTTTAAAACTGACTTTGTAGACATGCCCCACATTCTCCAGAATAGTGAGACTACAAAACTAACACTTATAATTCATGCTCACAATCAACGCTCATAGCAATGACCACAAGACCACATTTGCTAGGCTTCACTTTCGATGTCAATGTAGAGTCGCCCCAAACACTACGTTTCTCCTTAAACATAAGTTATAAATGCACATATCATCGTTCATGTAAGAATATAAGTCTGGTGAACTTATTCATCATATAAGGACTGTTGAGGCACTCACAGAAGGATAAGCCACTGTTAGAGTTCTTTGTTGTCCATGCGCCTGGTGCAGGTGGAGTGTTTGGATATAACTGACTCTAACGAAAGCGGACCGGCTACCGCTTCCTGTTGATGTTTTTGATGAAGAATCAACGACGGATGTTTAAAAGTCAGGCGAATAAAAGTGCCGTCCAAGCGATCATGTCTTTTTCTTCTCAAAAGCCGACAGTCAACACTCAACTCAGACTCCTAAGTATTGTGTACGGCATAGCAGTAACACTCCGAACTCCGCACACAGTATGAACCAACGGGAAACAAAATCACACAAAGGTGTTCAGTATGTGTTTTCCTGCCGATAGGTATTACATTTATTCCAAAAATCCCTCATTACCAAAATGAAAAAATATCGTACGAAGAGGGCGGGTAACAACATCGACAGCAGCCCGTGCAAATTCTGGTCTTCGTCCCAATAAAATAGGTTGTGATCTAAAATTGAAATCGACAGCGCCTGACATTTGCTTAGAAATCCGGTTAAGAGGATAGCAGCGTTACCCCCTCTCCTCTCGTGATGAGAAAGCATGCTGGAAAAATACGCTGTCGGCAAACGGACCGTGGTTTTTTGCTGGAGGTACACAGACAAAAAGCAGTACAAACAAAAACGCCCCCTCGGTGAAAATAACTTATAAAAGCCAACCCGTATTCACCTAAGCCAAGCATTCTGTCTTGCAAAACCGGCGGTTATAGATTTTTAGGCGGTAGGGAAAATGGAAAGTCATAGAAGGGACTGTTTAGAAGTAAGTCTTAAGTGAAAAAATGTAATCGAATTTGCTTTCCGCGGCCGCTTGCAGTAAGGTGTTCTGCGTGTAAATTAAAGATGAGAACGCCGGTTAGCGCCGCGGATTATACTTATCTAACTGGAGTACCGTCAGTTGGACCTCAGGTAAGTTGAATTCCATGACCTGGTAATTAACAGTTCAATTTTTTTGGAAATTCAAGAGACCTATAAGTTGGTAATCGGGTTTTTCTGCAATTAGTTAAGCGATAAAACAGATATGGGTAATCTACAGCCATAAATCAACAACATTTCTAAATATAATAAAGTGAAATGCAAATTGATGTATATTTGGCCAGTGGATAGTTGCTTGCGCAGATTCTAACCTCAACCATATAGGGCAGTGTGATTAATATGGATTTCCAATCGGCTAGTAAATGTCTAGCCTCCAAGGATTACGGTAAAAGTGTAAAGTGGTATCTCAACATCCTTGCAGGAACTGCATTAGGACAGAACGATTGTTATCATTGTACACCTAGTAGTTTTTTTAAAACAATATACCCAATGAACTGAACATGCTTGACTAGCATCATCCTTGTGTAACCCGCAGGTTGCTCATATCCCGCAGGTTGCTCATATCCCGCAGCCTACATGAAACCGACTAGAAATATTCTAACAAGAATCAGTTTTATTTTCCTCAATGGTCCACAACAGAGATATTAGATAACTGCTTCACGTACAAGCCTATGGAAACTCCATAAAAAGTTTTAATAATCGTGGCATGCGTAAGCAGGTCTATTTAATAATCCCGTCTTTAAATAAGAATGAGGTTATGACCTCGATTTATTTGACATTTGTGTGTGCTAAGAGTTGAGGGATCCCTTTTTCTAGGCGATTTCTTTCACAGCCACTGATATCTATTAACTGCAATATTTAATGTCTGTACACGCCGTCGAGGTCTGTGAGTCAACCTTCTGCTGGTAAAGACGGGTCTGTGCAATATAGCCCGCAAAGTTGACCAGTGCACACTAATGCATCCAACATATAAAAATAACGACTCAAAGCGCGTATGTCCAGATTCAGTTAGACCGAATTCCCCCGCAAAATATTTCTTTTAAATGTAGTGAATCTCTCGGCTATTTAAAAATGCTTACTTCACAAAGCACGACAACATGGTCACATTTACCTAGGTATGCCACTTCATCAATGCTGTTGTGTAATTTCGTGCTCCATGAAATTGGTCTGCTTGACTTTGCACACACTAGAAGGAAATGTGACGTGCTGCGTGATTTATAACTGCAGCCTCGTGTTAAGGAGTACTGTGTTGATGTGCAGTTATAAGCCATTCGCACCGGCCGAGTACATGTCAGTATGAGGCATGCTAAGGTCACCTATGAGCACGCTATCCGAACTTTTGTCAATATTTTATAGATCCTCTAGCAAATCAACATTATGTGCGGCAGCTGTTTACTGCAGTTGGCAGAGGGTCAGGAGAGTGTGAGTTGTGAACGTTCAAACAGAAAAAATCACCACCGAATTGCACGTCACTTTGGCGATTTTATCAATATTTCCTGTAGGTCAGTACGCCTCCTCCCTGTTGGCCTCTTTTGTTTCTTCTGAATTAACGAAAGCTACACAAGTAACTCACAGTCGTCCAAAATTGGGACAAATTTTTTTCCGTTAAAGACACTGCATATGGAAATATTGGATTGGATTTTCTTCATGGATTTTCGCAGGTATTTCCGTGGCTCATTCAGCAACATCAAGGCATCACAGACTTGAAGAAATTTAGGCAACCAGAGGACCTGTTCAGAGAAATAAATTTTTTACTACCTTTACGCATTGATCATTATTATCCATCCCCTAAGTTAATACTTAGTGTATATGGCCACAGAAGGCAGACCACTAATTGAGCGATATTTTGGTCACCCAAATCTACCAGTAGGCCTTTTAACTTTTGCGAAGCAACCATTGAAATAAAGTAGGTTAAATTTGAGTGTTTGATTTCCACATTTAAAGAGGAATGATTTAGGTATTTTAATAAGCATAAAATCGTATTTATTTTTCCATACGAGAATGAAATCCTAAAATACCCAGTGACAGCATCACACGCACAAAACTCAGACTTCTGTGCGAAAAATTGCAATTTTTAAGCATTATACTGATGCAGCCTGACCAATACTTACTAGACTGTCTATGTCCTTAAATGCATGATACTGAGAGCTTGGCTTGGAAAACGAGCTTTCAGACGGTCTTGCAGAATCACCCAACTGTATATGGTAGTGTCGTAAGGTCATGCACAAGAGCCTAGAATTAACTACTTGAAACACAAGACCACTACATAATTGCTCCTTACTGACCATGCTAGCGACCTTACGACTTTCTCTCATGTGTCTGAGTACTTTCCTAAGTTGTCTAGAATTTCATTTTTCAAGCCAAATGCATGACTTTGTGAAAGTCTAGACACGGGCATTGACTTCAATACCTGTCAGGTTTTCTAGGTTTACGTTCCCAAAGCTACTAGGCGCACCTATAGCGCAGACGAAGGGCGATTCCATGGTAATTTAGACAAGTTTACGATGTTTTGAAGAACTGCAAGTGGCCCTTCAAATGTAGGTCACTTTCGACCAACCTTTTATTCTGCGAATCGGAAGAGGTCCGTTGGGCGATCGTTAATAGTACTATATTGGCAAGCGTATGGCTCAATGTTTCTGCAAATGTTTTTGAGTTTTCATAAATCCTTGAAGTCTACTTTGACAACGTTGAGTAGATCAGGCTGCACTTCAGACCAGTGTTCGATTTTCGTCTTTCTCAGTAGTGTTTTCTGATGCTTCTAAAGCTATTCTTGCGTAATTGCTATGAGGAACTACAACGGGCATAAGTTGAATTTTTGGCGGGTTCTTCGAAGGGGGTGGAATACGCATTGTAATTTACTATTATGTCTATCTATTAGGAAATATAGTGACATGAAATGTCACTAAGTATTAAACAAATACATTTTATTGATTTTAACTATTGTATTTATTGTAACTTTTGTATCGACACGCAATTTATTTCGGAAGAAATAACGCAGTTCACGATTTGAGTGCATGCCTAAATGTTTTGCCTGTACATACCCACCTACGACGTCTACATATATATTCTTCGCAAGTCTACATGTCATCTCGTGAGCCTTTTAATTTCCCCCATTTCTAATAGAAGCGTTTTGTTCCAGACACGGCCCTGGCAGCACAACTGCAGTTCTAGAACTTTGCAAATCAACAGAAATTGTTTTCAGACAATAACGGGAGCGTTGGCAATCACTTGCGTAGATCGCCTTTTCATTCTCATATTGTGAGCTGCCACCGTTTCGAGGTACGTACGGAGACATGACTCTCCAATTTGGCAGATAGAAGAAGAACTGCAGAAATTATGGGTGATCCAATTGTGGCAGTCCATCAACATGTTTTACTTATGACAGAAACCTGAAACAATGAACGGAATCGATGCGTATATATGCCTGGTGGACGAATATTCCGCCTTATACAGGTCATGAGTACGCAGTATTGAGTCAAAAATCTTATCTTCGTACTGGGGATTTTGAAGAGAGAACACCCATCTTTTTACCTGAATTACTTGATTCATTGTCCACGGCCCCCAATCCATAAACAAGTGCAACGATTTGCCCAATCCTTATTCGGTGCTGACACTCCATTTGGCCAAAGCAAGCCGTAACTTGAGGAATGGGCAGGCCTACGCAAACACCACAGGGCCAGATGGCCGACCAATCATCATGTCCGCGTCCACCGCCCGTGATGAAAGTTAAACAGGTCAGAGCCTGTATACCGTTCAGCATAATACCCACACACAAGAAGGCAATTACCATTATTTGTCCCTGTAAGATTGCAGCAATGACTGCTTTTGATAAATATTGCGAGCCCCTGTGAATGTTTTACCCGTTTCTACAACTGCTCTTTGACTATGTCCCTGATGACGAATCCGCGAATAATCTCGATACGTCAGGCGAATTTAAGTATTGAACCAGCCATTCAGTTGTCTATTTCTCAGATATTTATCCTTCCTTAATTGATCTTCTGACCGCACAATGTTGCTATGGGTAATCATATTTCTGCAGTACACCCGATAGCCTCTATCTAACTTGTGCGACTGTGTAAGCGCTTTTGAATACAAGAACATCTTAGAGAATCGTAAACCGATTTTAGTCAATCAATTGCACCTGAGATACAGCCAATTCCTATTGACAATTGCTTCCTTAATCATTGCATATGTGCTGTGTATGACCAAAACACGCGCTCAGTCTAGTGCAAAACCTTGTTTGGCACGCTGCAATAGGTTAAGTTATGACAAAATGATGTTCTAAACTTTTGGTGGGAAAACTAAATGTGGCATGTGTTGAAGGTCTTTTTAGTCGTGATCTAGAGAAAGAGGTCTGGCACAAATCATACCTTTCCTTCTAATACACAGTTTTAAGTGTCATATGTAAACATATAAAATCAGTACGCTGCGCAAGTCAACACTTTTCTGAATCAAGAGCAACCGGGAAACATCTTGGCGTGTCTATGACATGTGTTACTAGGCTCATCATTCATATAAGACTATGCTTTTAGTCTTAGCTCCCAAAAATGCTAAATAAACTAGCACCTATTTCTGTTTTCCTACATTTTGTGTTTTGAACACAAAGCTCTGCTAGGTTACAACCCAAAATAAGCAGTCCAAGTGTATTCAGTTTGAATATTTCAAAGCGCTTCTTAAGTATTTTTTGCACCTACTATTTCATAAAGTCTTTAACTCACGACGTGCTCCTAGAGTAATTCATAATGGTGCTGACCGACCACGCGTTCCTTTGTTAAAATTTATTATACAATCAAGGAGAGGATATTCCTTCAACTGAAGTTCATATTCTTAATGGCGTGGACAAACGCACAGGTGTGTTTCAAGCACAGGCGAGTAACTCATTTGTCGAGGTCTCCGAAAATTGTTATCAAGTGACCCCCAACGGTTTCTGTCCCATCTTTTTCATGCTCGGATTTTGACAACTTTGTGCTGTCTGTTAAGCATCTTCCATTTTTAAAACTTAATTAGTCTGAACCTTCAGTACCATTATTGATACCTTCTCTGGCCTGGATTGCACTATTTCTTCATTTCTACTAACTACCATCAGGCTATCAAGGTCAAACTTTTTTAAGGGGCCTTTGTTTCTTGGAGACTTTATAAAATACTGCTAGCAGCAGTTAACCAGACTCCACTTGAAGTAATTATCTTGTTTATGCCCTCCAGATCGATAGTCTGGTTAAAGTGGCTCCTAAATTTAAATGTTTAACCTCAGTTGTTTCGATGTTGCCCGGGCCATGCAGGACTTGGGGACTAGAGGAAGTAGATTTAAGAACGTTGTGGCAGGATTTATTGAAGGTCACTTATATAAGTACGGCTCCGGAGGGTTTGGGAGGGTGGTCGAGGTTGAAATTGTTTGGACACCTTAAACAATCATGCTGCTACTCGCCTCAATTACTTATTTTCATCTTGCTTTCATTTATCCTTCAATCGCCACTGTGGCGGACAGCCACAGTACCTATCGCTCCTTCCGCTCCCTCCGCTTCGTTCTACAAGGCACGTTGCTAAAAGTCATGTGTCGCCAATGCCCTTTTTTCACTGACGCCTCCGACCCCTAAGCTTGCCCTTGCAGCTGCATCTGGCTAACCGATAACAGCTGCGTCGGTGTCTCCTGTCTTTCGGCGTTCCAGCGGTCCCCGTAGTTGATTTCAGCTTATTCAGCAACGCACACGTGCACACACACCCGCACCTACACGCGCGTACAAAGAAGCATGCCAGCCTTAGAGCCACTTGAATACACCATCCCTGGGCCAATGCAGCAAAGGCTCCTACAGGCCCCAGTCCTTCAGTCGTTCGTGGTGGCCCTACGTCTCCCGTGGCCAGAGACCAAATCAACCTCCGTTCATGCGCTTCCTACCAGGCCACCAATCAATGACGAGGCAACGATAGCAAGAATCCCCAGGCCAGCCAGTCCGTCATGAGATGATGAAACATTGCGTCCTCATGCCTTCCAATAAAACGCTATATAAGGACGACATGATGAAATGGACTAACTGTTGGACCCCTTTACCTACTCCCTTATTACCTTTCTCCTCTCTGGTCCCCAATTATTACTAGAATCTCATCCCTTAACTCTACACTCCCTTATTGCATTTGCCCGATGAAGAAGTAATCGAAAAATTTATTCCGTTTAACTCCACTGTATGAATCCTTACACGGGTATCATCGCTGAACTAAAACAATCCTACGGGTAAATCGAAATCTACACCGATGCATGGGATTCCTGACGAAGGAAACGACGAATAATGAACGCACTTCAGCGGCTACATGCAGGCCGTGATTAAAAGACGGTTGCAAGTGAAACGGCAATAAACCTCTTTAGAGTTCTTCAAAAGCATACTGCATATTGATGAAATGTTTTCCTGCTGTCATACTTAATAGCATAGGCAATTGTGTCAGTAAGAAAAATATTGGCACTAGTTAAGGAACGTTCGCCGACCGCTAACACAACTCATTTCATCCGCTTCGACTTTCCCTTGGGCCTGATTTTTCGGGCCTCTAGATCGACTGTAGCATCTAAAATTATAGGCACATAGTCAATCCTTTGAAGTCAAGAGGGACTTGTATGACCATTTCCGCCTTACATACTGTCGTCTGCCAGTCCAGATTAGGCCCACATGATGCAATACCAAGCCTCAAACTCGGGACTTCTGACCAAAGTCTAAAGAATTAACCACTCAGCAACTAGTTTTTTGCCTAGCCGATTTGAGTTGGCATGTATAAACACTTGTTGATGAACATTCACCGTACGCCACTGCAACTGCGAACAGAAGATGTGCTCATTGAAGTACACAACATCACAATAAATATTCAACACATTTTAATGTCGACCAACAATAATTTTATATGTAGTTCGCGCCAATCTCAGTAATTCATATTTTTATCGATGCTTGATTTGTAACACATGCTGCGAATTTATTTGATTTTTTTGAAGTTAAACATGAATTCACCATAAAAAGAGAATAAAGTTAAGAAGAGTCAAGAACAGTCCTGTTGAAGGTATTTCGCGTCCCTCAAAGTCACCAAATAAAACAAAACCGTCCTTCTCAGGCAAACTACTTGGTTCCAATGGTTTTCTTGATCCAGTCCAGATGAGACTGTATCTTTGTGCTCGTGGCATACTTGCCTGCACAAAGGAAACTTCCACGGTTGATGATTCCATATAGGATCCATTGTCCTTGAGCATCGACACAGTTCACACCAGCACCATTGTCTCCCCAACAAGGATTCTAAAGGAGAGAAACTTGGTAAAATTAATCGGTTCATGTACTTGAAATGTTTGAAAACAAGGCTAGAATGACAATAAAAGTAAGGTCTCTTGTTGCCTGTGTATAGTCAACGTTTGCTCCCATAGAGCTATTACTAGAGATCCAAGTTTTTTGACATGCACAGGTCAGTCATAAACGGTTCATAAAAGCCCTCAATCACTTCCCATAAATGTGCTTTTTGTTAAAATACACAGTGTTTGGTTTAATTGATTTAAAGTGACGTGATTCGAAGGACACTTACTTGTTCCTTTAAATTAAATTATTTTGCCCAAATGGTGGATAGAGGAAATAAATTGGTGAACAATGTGAATTACTTGAATTTTAGCGATGATACCCATATACGCATTCAAAAAGTCAAGTAAGGCGAACGAACGTTTTTAATTAATCCATAATCAGGAAATAGCGTTATATAAGGGAGGGTTAAGGTAACGAAAGTTTTAGGCAAACCAATTGCGTTGTTGGCAACTTAAAAAACGAAAAAAAACTCACAGCATCGCCTGTTCCGAAGCAGGCTTGTCCTTCAGGCTGAGGACCTTCTGCATCCGATTGGCAAGAATCTTGCGTTTCAAGGTTCAATCTGCCCTCCATGAGGACCGGCGAATTTTCATATTGCAGAGAGGGTAGAACACCAGGTGCGCCCCAGCTTGCAAATGTGCATTCTTTGGAAAGCGGAACAGCCGAGTCTTGCCTTGGCAGGCAAATAAAATCGATCTTATCATCTAAAAGGGATAGAAAAAGGTGTGTTTTGTTAGAGCAGGAATCTCAATCGTAGCACCTTACTTATATTTGTGTTTAAAAATAAAATGATGAAGGGAAAATATAATCCTAGATTTGACTTTATTACAGAGCTGTTTTCGTCTGCAGTGACTAGTGACTACTCATTGATTTGAAGCCTGTCCATGTGCAGGTTATTCAGGCAAGTGATATGGTCGAACTGGTTCTCATTGATAAACGCTCACCCGACCACTAACGGAACCCATATGCCCCGTTCTGCCTAGGGCCTTAAAAAAGGCCCAGAAAGCCATGACAGCTGGTAGTTTACGTAAATAGTATTAACGGCAAAGACAAGAGAGACTGCCAATAGTGGAAAATATACGAGTTCCAGGAAGCCATTCAGATGAAGAGGTTGTGACCACTGGAACAAAAGTTTTGTTCCCCTGACGTTTCGCATTCCGTCGGGAAACTATAATCATAGTTAATGGTAGCATAGTCATAGTTATGCGCAGATAGGGTGGAAATATGCACAGGTTGCACGCTATTTATAGCTGATAGTGGTCATCAGCCTGCATATGATAACGGACCACTTCTAAAGACACCGCTTGGCACTTAATTGTTGCGGTACTGCCTTGACACTCATTGTTCGACTCAGAAATTGCTACGATTGACTTGTCAGCGTTGGATGCGGGCCTTATAATCGCGTGACAACTATGACCGCTGTCATCAGAGTTGTTGCCATGTGACTCATTGTCTTGCTCAGTAAACTTCTTACTACACCGTGGGAGTTGGCGTCTTTTTTCCTCACCACCGTTGCATGTTTGACCATTCGCGTCTGGAGTAATCTATCGGTTTATCCGACGTAATTGCTTTGTTCACAACTTCACCAGCTCCGGTAAATGACTCCAACCGTTTCCTGCTGTGGCAGTGGGTCTATCCGTCTCATGAGCCGACGCCTGATGATTGCTTCTGGCCTGTAGCCAACTCCAAGTGGTGTGAGTAGGGGGCAGACCACTTACGATATATTATTCACGTACGGAAGTGCTCGCCAAACTGTTGAGTCATTTGGATGTTGATGTTCCCTACGGGCGTTAGGTTTTCTCCTTAAAATCCAGAAAATGACATTCGAACCCCTTGAATTCTGAATAATGCCTAAGGAGTCTTTTTTACTGTCGACCCTTTTAAAGCCGTTCCATAACTGGCAACGCCATATGTTCTGCATCATAGCTGCTCTGTACCAACAAGGCCTTCAACGTTGTTTACCTACTTTCCCTAATAAAACCTGAGCTGACCTGAACTGAGTCATCTGCCGACGCCACATGAGTCAGTGTCCGCTAACACCTCCCCTCCCAATCACCGATCATCTATAAGGTTCTCAAAAGCATTACCTATTATCCTCACAAAATAAACTGAGACTCAAAAACAACACATTAGTTGGAAACCATTTGAATTTTCTGCAGAATAATATATGCATTATGGCAAGTTCCACTTGCAGCGTTCATGGCGAAATTTCACTTGGTAGTTTTAGGACATATTTGGAGAGTTTATTTTGATCAACCGAGTGGAGTTAATAATTAAAAAGGCTTCGATTTACAAAACGGCCCTCCTAGTTAAAGCTATGGAGTAAAATGGACACCAATTGTGGATAATTATGAGTAGGTTTGGATCGAAGAAATTTCCTTTGCTAAAGCAGAACAAAATTTTGTTTTATTCATATGCATTGTGCTATTGAAGAATTCCAGAATAAATAAAAAAGATGGAATGGTTATCCCTTCCAGAACTGGAAAATTTTCTTGGATTTTCTCAAATGGAAGTGAAGCCAAGTTTAAGAAATTGCATTTATTTTCAGAATCATGAAAGAATTTAAGTTTTAAAGATTATATTTTGCTATCCTGTTACGTTTTGTGTCATAAAGTGCAGTGATCTGTTTGTGTGACAAAAGTGATTTATTGTTTAAATAACTATTAGCGCAAAAGCAAACCTGGGCATATCTTTTACCGTCAAGGTAACGTAAAAAATGCCTTATTAAATATAAATCAGGTAAAAATATACGTTCTTTTGTAAAAAAAAATTTCCGCTTATGTGTTCTAAAGAAACGGAACAGCCAGCGGAATAATATATATTTAAACAAATGGCCACATAGATTGCGAGTCTTTGTTGCATTCAAAAGCTTATAACAGATCGCTAAATTAATCCATTTTTGAGGAAAATAATCCATTATGAAGCAAAAAGAAGGTTTGTTCGGTTATAGTTGAACTGAATAATCCATCTTCTGCTGTATCAAGAACATTGTCAAATTTCTCAAACTTCATTGTGACGTTACCTTGATAATAATTAATATAGACAACAGTTCATCAACTAAGTATCTAAATAAAGAACTTTGTCAGGAGGTTGCCTATTATTGGAAGATTCTTTATTAATATCAAGTATAACAATAGCCGAATTATCTTGCGGACGTTAGTTTTCCTCGACAGTGTGGTTTGCTGTTTCGAGGCACTTATAAATATGATCTGCATGATCATTTGCATAAGAAATAATATTTGAAAACTCACTGTTTTGGTCAAAAGGCTAAATGCGTATCTTATTTAAAAGGTTTTGATGTAAAAATCGAACAGAAGCACAATATATCTATTTAACCACGAAGACTGAAAACCATCGAAATAATGCCATACTTGAATGGATGATATTCAATATATAGTTATCAACTAATGATAAGATGTTAAACCTTTTTACTAAAGAAAGTTCTTTTTAAGTAAAGAAATTTGTAAAATCTGGTTTTCACATAACGAAGAGATTGAAACTTATTGTTATAATTAATAGCATTTTTTTTCTTCTCCGGAACCTGAACATTATCGGGAAAATTTTAATTTTCTTAAAATAAATCTTAGTATTTCTTCTCGTTCTTCTCATAACTGAACATGCTTAATGTTGCTTATTATCATTTCTTAGTTTTAGAAAATGTGTTCACGCCGGTAGACGAGTACCGATCTAACTTTTACAAAATTATGTATGCTGCATGCAGCACTCGCCATATTATATGCCCACATCTGCCACATTTATCTTTCTCTCTCAGGAATGAATGAGGGCAGTCAACATTAGTCTTGGCACTGCCAGTGGCCACCGCAGAGTTACGTGCTCAATAAAGTACTCATTCTAGTGCCATCCATCTTTTACATATAATCTGGAAAATGGCCTAATGATGGAGTAGGCCTGCTGTTTCAGCCCCCAAACGTCTTTTCAATTCCCGCCAACTTAACTTTAAAACTGGACAAGATATGCAGTGGAGTATGTTAATAAATGCATCTTGGACAGCATCCGACGTGGGGTGAACATTTAAATCTAGAAGACAATGATCACTAACCAAAGTGGGAGTTTAGCGAATTTCAAGGCAACGTCATTAAAATTCGGTTCACAAAGCCCTGAATAGTTTGTGTGTCAGGGGAACAGGGTTTTGTCCTCTGCAATCGATAGGCTATAAAGTTAAAGTGCAAATAAGCAGAAGTGTCAAAAGAATTGTAGTTACCAGCTACGACGGCTTTCTGTAATCGCAGGAGTGCGATATCGTGTTCACTGGAGCCCAAATGCAGCGTGAAATGCGGATGCATTATTATGCTCTGAACGACACGATCCCTTTCAGATTTCTCCGTTTTTTCCAGATCATGGTCACAGATTCGGGCAAACAGTGTGGCGTTTGCGTAGGTTTCGTACGTAAACAGTTCGCCAACGGGTGGGACAACGCAGTTCATGGCCATTTCAACACAATGGGCCGCGGTAATTACCCAGTCAGGGGCAATCAGTGTTCCACCGCAGAATGGATAGGGTCCTCTGATGCTCGTGTATAGGCCAACCTGGGGTTGTACAAAGAAGAGCAAAATATAGATGAATTGCGAACAAGGTAATGGATAGATTTTTACTTCTGCGGAAATATGTTGAGTGATATCCTGACAACAAGCAATTTTTTTCTTAGCTGGAACTTCAGCTTAACCCCTGGGATTGTTAGCTGTGGAACAGAATAGGTGCAAACGTCGAGTAGGAAAATAAAAAAAAAGATATTACAGTCCAGGGCCAGCTATGAGCTATGGCTTCGCGCTTTGTGGACTGATGAGCCAGCCATGTGGCAGGAGCAAATGTTTGTCCACCACAGGCCTTTTGGGCTGTAAAAACAAATGCAATACCATTGTGTTTAGAGGCATTTTAGTAAAAAAAAAGCTTTAAGGAAATAACATCAGAGAACGCCACATTGCGAATTGAGCGCGTAGTTTCCACATTCATCTGAGAAAGTCCTTGATTTTTATTTGCAATCGCAATTTTTCGTGAAAGGTTTGATTGTCGCCACTTTTTAGCCATCTCGTATCCTAACCCATGCCTCATCGTATGTCTTTTCTAATATTTTTTTAAATACCAAACACATCGATAACTATCAAAGGTTGGTGTTCATAATCTGATTGCCTTTGCAAACAGCAGTTTACTGCTGAAAAATAGGAACCTACCTGCTGGCCACGTTCTCCTTGATATTTGCCCACTTGGGTGAAGTACACCTGGAGTTCTGTCCTTGACCTGCACGTAAAAGGTGTATTCCGTGTTTGGTTGCAAATCGTAGAATGTGTGTGAAGACGCATCTTTCCCAACAAAGACGGTATTTTTGAGGTCCTGGATCACTGCCATCACTGTGTAGCCATCTTCATCTGACAAGGTGTAATTTGGGGTCTACCAGGTTACTTGAACACTCTGCGAACTGAGAGCAACGGCCCTTATGTCATTTGGAATTTCAGCCTCTAAAATAATTATGTAAGCAAAATTTAAGAGGCAGTCGACAAAGGCAAAGTGTGCACTTTATTTCAGGGCAAATTTATCAATATTTTTATCCAACCATAGGCTGTACAATCCACTACGATATCCCGGCTTCTGTAAAACGATAAAGGCGTAAGAAGGTTAACCTGGAGAGCTTCACAACGCACAGGCAGCAAAATACGAGCCAGAAAATAAGAAATAAGTTGCTCCTTGTCCTAAATCTTCCAATTAACACGAGCTTGGTAATTTAAGTAAGAAATTCAAGCAATTCTCAAAAACTGAAAGCTATGTGAACAACAACAATCAACAAAAAACCATCTGGTTCAACAGGATATTTGTAAGAAGACGTTAATGCCATGATAACAGTTGTTTTTGCAATTATTATTTATCTTTATCGATAGCTTTCTCGAACTGAGTGCCTCGGTTCATTCTTCATGCATAATTTTAACTTCTTGAAAATATTAAGTGATATCGATAGGATTTGTGTTTTTGTAAAAAGCAGATTGCAATAACTGCTATTAATATGTCAACCACTGACATAAAACGCAAGATTGTGCGGCATGCTCCTTTTCTCTTTCGTTGGTTTGGTCGTCATTAACATAAACATAGAGTTTGTGTGGGCTGAAATGTTGTCCTTGATCTTTCCCTATAGGGTGGAAGTGGTTGAGAACAGAAAAAGGCGTTGGCTGATGGGACGGTGGTTGATACAGCTTGGTTCAAGCCTGATGCAAATTAATCGAATACACACAGAATGCTCGCCAATTCATCTTCTGAATAAATATGTATAAAAATGTATTGTTCGAAGCGATAAATGTGTCATATTACGCTGACTGTAAGTTTGAAGGCGCAACATTAAGAATAATTTTCTTATATAAGCTATAATAACATCAGAGAATGGAGAGATACTTACCTATCGACAAAGTATTCACATCGCCTGACACCTTCTCT